>JARJIL010000004.1:95039146-95264146 GCA_038502395.1 Dittrichia graveolens
TTACAAGTTGTAGGAATCCATCAAATCATCATTACATAAGTATTGATCTTATCCCTAACTTTTGATACAGAGATGCCTATGATTCACAAAGTTGAATTGACCGTTAGATTAGTTACAACACCTAACCTCTCTGTAAACTCTTTAACTTAGTGTGTCCATTAATTTTACACTACTTCATACACACTATACATTTATGTACTCGAATCCATCAAATTGCTTTCACACAACTATTCATCTTAAGTCTAACTTTTGATACAAAGACTCCTTTTACTCACAAGCTTACTTTGAGCATAAGATTAGTTTTCCAAGCTTAAATTCTACAAAACATTTAACCTAGTGTTTGCATTAATTCTATAAAACTACTCACAAAAAAGCCTTCAATCAATCCTCTCTTAATTTCTTATCTTAAAGACTTCTAACATTCATATCCATGATCAAGTTGTACACATGTAAAAAGAAATTTGCTGCCATAAGCTTATGCATAACATTTGTTTTAGATTATCTTGTTTTAGTTATCTAAAAGGACATACAAAAAATTAAAATGTTATTCTATGATTTAATTCATGATTTGATTGATGTTAATAACTTTAGTGTAATTCAATGAATTTTTCATTGTGTTCGGTAAATAAATCAGGTCGTGCGAATTGCACTCTTTTAAGACATACTATACTTAGGACCCAAATTGAAGAGGGTTCTAAAAGAGGGCCCCCTAACAGTGTCAAGGGGCATAGCCTCTTATGATGGACAACTGAAGCTAGAGTTGATCAAGTGTTGACGCTAATCAGCAAGTGTTGTCATTGATTGGTATTGAAGTTAGAGTTGATTAGCAGGCATTGTAGCTAAATTATAGGCAAATGCTAAAGCTAAATAGCTATAAAATTTACCATGTTGAAGCCTGATCAGCAGTTATGCAACGCTGATATGTGACCAAAGTTGAGTCACCACCATAGTTGGTGGCAATAATTCAAATCTTGATATGTGACCAAGCTAGCTAGCTTACGATAGTTACTGAAAATCAATTACTCATCGACCACAACTGTTTTTACCAAGGTTATATAACTTCCTTATCTAGGTGCTATATATTAAAATTAAACAAACACGAAATGTTACTATAAGATTGCTCAACTCATCGACTTTGAAGTAGAAAATGAAAACTTCTTCACCTTTACCAAAAAAGCTACAAAACAAAAACTAGAAAACTTTTCTTCCTCTAAACACCCTCTTAATATTTTAGAGATTAATATTAACTTTTATTTGATGAATAAAGATAACCTAAACATTTAAATATTCAAGTCTTGATGTATTTAAAATTCGGTAAATGTGATTTCATAGAAGTCAGTAGAAAACTGAAAAGAAATAACAAAAAGTTTTTTAAAAATCAACCTAGGGTTTAATAACCTTTTTTGAGTAGACGATTGAAGTGAATCGACCACCTTGATCTAATGCATCATCAACATTTAGCTTAACTTAGACACGAGAATGTATCTAAATCGCGATCGCAATTGATTCTTCTTTTCATCGCTATAAGTTTAGGTACATGAAAAGATAGCCCCATAGCATAGAGATACTAATTGAGCATGAGGAAGAATCATAACAAGAGTTAAAAGTAGTATATAACATTAGCATAGACGGCAAATTGGTTCTTATGTCATGATCATTCATTCCACCCTAATCTGTCTATTTTTAGATAAAACTATGAACAATTGTTAAAAGTTTCCTTCCTCTAAATCATTTTCCTTCATAGAAAAACCCAAAACCACCCATTCTTCTTTACTTGTATTCATGTTATCTTCATTCTCTCTTTAAAAAAGAAAAAATAAATACAACTCAGTATAACCTTAAGAGAAGACAAAGTAATCTCTGTTTAAGCAAGTTATACACTGTCATATCGTGTTATACTACTCGATGCCTTCCATCATTGCTCATGATCCGTCATGATTGGTATCCCCATCATGGTTATGACAAGGGTTTTTGTTTTTTCCATTTTATTTAATATAATAGGGTTAAATAATAACCGCTGTTACCATAAAATCTAATGACGGACTAATGATACTACAATGACAACAATATTATTACAACAAATGTATTAATAAAATGGAGTGTTGTTGAATGTACTTTTCTTCCTCTCATACACACATATCACATTAATATGGTAGACCTCTTATATCATAGAGTAAAAAGCTGATCCATAGTTCATACCCTTTAAGAAAAGACTTTATTTTCCTTTTTTTCTTATGTGTTTGAAGCTAAAGATGGGTTTAGGATTGACCATTTAAAATCACGTGCATCTAACATGCCATTCACTATATCACTCCAAGTGTTTTTTAAACGGCGGCAATATCAGCAATATCTATGTAAGTTTACAATTAATTTTGTTGTTTTCAGTTTCTCTTGTATCAATCTAACTTTCCGCTATCAAAGGACTTTTGAACTAACAATATCAAGAGGTGATTAAGATGTTTCTTTCTCTGTAAAATTGAGAGTTTAAGTCTCATCATAAACATAAATATAGATTAGTTGAATGTATATGTTTATTTATCGTTAAAAAAGGCTTTTCGCTAGTTTGTTTTGCATGTAATGAAATGCTTTTACGATTCAAAGTAAAATACAAAAGTTGTGAATTGATGACTTTACAAAATTTTTATAGAAATCCAAGTATATTTACGCAAATTCTTCTTTATCTATTAACAAAGGAAGATTATTTAATTGTTAAAAAAGGCTTTTCGCTAGTTTGTTTTGCATGTAATGAAATGACTTTACGATTCAAAGTAAAATACAAAAGTTGTGAATCGATGAATTTACAAAATTTTTATAGAAATCCAAGTATATTTGCGCAAATTCTTCTTTATCTATTAACAAAGGAAGATTATTTATACACAAAAAGAATTTACCATGTATAACAATTATAATCATTTTACTTTTACAAAGATATGATATTTTTACCACATATTAATATTAAAAGTATTATAGCCTAAATCACATACATTTTATTATGTACGTTATAACTTCATTATATACAAATTATTGCCCATTAATAAACCAATGACTTCTGATGCAAGGGTATCGTCTCATCTTCTCAGTTCGATTTTTTTATCTTTTTCCTAAAAAAATAATAAAAAAACAGAATGATGTGACATTGCTCAAATTTTATTTTACTAGCCATGTTTCAGAAATAAATAAATAAATAATATTGTAATTATGAAGAACTATAACTCATCAAGATGCTAGTAACAGAATTTACCACTATAAAACCATCAAACAACACAATTTGCGGCCGAAATACAGTTTTAAAAAAATAATAATATGCAGCTTGGCTAAGAAAAAACAGCCAGCTAAATTACCTTTTTAACCTAACCCAAAAAATTTACCAAACATAACTACCCGCAAAATAGGAAGTCTAAAACCCTGCAATTAAGGCTTGACAGTTTCTGGGTCGACCCGAAACCAGACACGAAAAAGTGACACGAACCCGAAACGGGTTAAAAGCGAGTTGATACGGAATCGACACGAAAATAATTGGGTCGGGTTAGGGTCAACCCGATAACCCGAAAATGACCCGTTTATTAAGGTAAAACTATAATATTTTAAAATTTTCTTTAATATTTCAAATTGAAATTTTGAAAAGAAGATTATGAATTCAAATAAAAGAGTAACATTTTAGGACAATAAAACCTGCCAAACAAAAGTATAAACCCCTTAAACGTTAAAAACTCAAACCGAACAATAAAAGGTTTACAGTTAAAACAATATTACGTTATTTAATATTTGTTATTTTCACTATATGATTTTGATACTTTTACATTTGATTATTTGATAGATGATATTTTAGTATTTTGGATCGATTCATAATTCTATTTAATGATTAATAATCTTAAATTATTCGTCTGTTCAATGACATAATTTATTGGTATAGAATAGTAATACATCATAGTATTTATTATATTCATTTGTATAAGTGAATAAAAAAGTAAAATCAAAATTTCAATTAAACTGAAATAAATACCGAATTTAAAGTTCGAATACAACGGAAACGAATATTGATTATTAAAGTTAGAATATAAATGAAAATCGTTTTCGAAATTTGTGCCGAACGTTGGAGGACAAACATGGAATTTGAAATATTGATAAAGAAAATCGTAGTTGAAACGAAAAACCGTATTCGAAAACCGAAAAAATTCTCCTCGATGACATTTGGCCTAAATGGGTCGATACGAAAAAACTGACACGAAAATAAATTGGTCGAAATTGGGTCGACATGAAACTGACCTGAACCTGATAACACAAACCCGACCCGAATTGACAGCCTTACCTGCAATTGCCCAAAAAATCAAAAACTCGATTGCAGTAGCGGGCCTTCCATGCCAAATTACAAATATACCCTTTATAATTTACTAAACAGAACCCCTACCGATCTCATACGATGGGCACAAATGAAAATTTTTCCGAAACAAACCCGAGATCACCCGTCGCTTTCATCTTCTTTTTTTGTGTGAAAGAGAGATTAGGGGAGAAAAAATATTTGGGTTGTTTGAGATATATACTTGGGTTTTGGGTAAAAAAGAGAAAAGGAGAAAAAATGATATGACGCTGATATAACATTTGGGTAAGAAAAAGATGATAAACACCCGGTACTCACGGTCTTAGCGGTAAGTGATGCCAGCATAGGAGTTCCCCAATAAAAAGAAGACACATGGTTCTAACCACATTCAACCGGACAACAAGGACAAGCAGTTTGCTTCTGTTCTGAGTTTGTTTAGATTAACGCCATTTTCATACATTCTCGCTATCTGGAAATTTCCATCAAGACAAAAAGAACGAAAAAGACAAGCTAATTATCAGGAAATTTTCATTAAATACTATGTTAGAGACCCGTGTAATACACATGTTGGTTTAAATAAAGGATAAAAAAAATAAATCTTAGAATTGACCAGAAATATACCAATAGTAGTTGAATCAAAAGAGAAATAATAAGGTAATTCAAGTAACCAAACAACAATATTATATCACACGAAACTCCCTCATCCTTATCTTCCCATGTTGTGACCCTCGGTCTAACTAAGGTATTAGTTTAAAAACATAAAGAACGAACATTTAACAAAACATGTAGAGAATGAAAACAACATAACCAAAAGGAGAGCCTCAATATATGGAGTTTGTCAACATTTGCTTTAGAACTCAAGTTGTTTGGAAATCAAATGTTTAGAATATTATTAAGTTATAGACAAACTTAATTGTTTACTCAAGTAATTAATAAAATGTTATACATACATATATATATATATATACAAACTCCACTTGATCAAGTCCATGAGAGAAGTGGATCTATTATATATACCAAAACTCTACTTATCAAGTTTATGAAACTTAAATGCAAATCAGAAAGCTTAAGTATAATCAAACATGAATAAAAATGGAGTTAGTAAAAAATGCTGCTACATTATAACATCATGTGTATACAAAATACAGCCCAAATAATCAACATGATGATAATTTTAGTAATCATGAATAATTGAGAATAAACAAATATATAAACTCCTAACTACTCTCAATATTTGCATTGAAGGAATAACATTACTATAAATCATCAACATATAGTTTACCATTCATGCATTTCTGACAAATACAAATTTATAATCATATTAATCAGAATTTCAGAATCAAATGAAGAACATTATGTAATCATCAACCTAATCAAATCATGAACAAACATGAAAAGAGACACAGAAGATGTAATCATATCTAAACAAACACGAATTGAACGAATAGAAGATATAATTATCATCAACCTAAACACATCATGATGTCAAAAGTCAATATAAACACTAAACTTGTATCAACAAACATCTAAAAGTCCCCTAAGATGCAATACAAACTCACAGTTTTCCATAACGAGTCATTCTCCGTTTGATATCTCCACCACCATTTACATAAAAGGGCGAGATTAAGTGCTTTCAAACTCGCTCCCGATACCCAAACCTCCATCTTCCTTGTCTGCCCAAACCGCATCCCATGCTATCCAATGTATTTTTTTTTATTTTCCATAAAAGAGACCCCAAAAATCTAGCTCTAAATTTTTCAAGAATTTTAATTACTTTTAGAGGGGCTCTGAATAAATAAAAAAAGAAAATACCCAAGTTTCCAAGAACGCTTTTGCATAAGTTAATCTTCCTTCCGAAGACAATGCATCGGCTTTCCATTTAGATAATTTAGATTGAAACTTATCAATGATCGGCGCCCAAGAATTACCACGGTTAATTGAGATTCAAATTGGAACACCAAGGTACTTGAATGGAAAGGAACTGACTAGCAACTAATTAGATCAGCATTCTTGGCACCTCTAGATCACTCGCCCCACTCCAAAAAGCTTTTTTGTAAACAAATTGACTTTCAACCCAGATGACAAGTGAAAGCATCTTAATATTCGCATCAAATTACACGCATTTGAGAAAGACCATTCTCCAAAAACTATAGCATCATCTACGTATTGAAGGTGGAAATTTAAGACCCATTATTAGGCAAACTGATGCTATGAAATACGCCTATGCGTTTAGCTTCTTTGATTAAGGATATCGGGAGAGGGTTCCATTGAAGCCCATGTTTATTATGTTCAAAAGACATCTATAGATCATTTCTAGCTCATACCATTTGATTAGCAAATAAAATACATTCATGATCCAAGAATGTAACAATATAAATACAGAGTATATGGCATGCGAGCATAAAACTATGAAACATGATTTTCTTAATTCAACTCTTGCATACAAGTCATTTAAACTTTTAGTAAAAGACTGTTGTATTTTATTTTTAACAAGGTGAGAATGCCCGCGCGTTGCTGCGGGTTATAAGGTGTATGCATGGTGAAAAATCAGTATCAGGGTGCATGAGTGTGAAAACAAAACGTTGTGTGTATGTTGGTAGTATAATTATAAATTCCAAAACAGAGGATGTTGTCGATTTTATGAACAAGTTGTGTGTATTGAAATGAAAGTTTAGTTTTTTATTTTTTCAAGGGACCAAATTTCAATTGTTTGTTCTTGATTTATTGTAAGTTAACTATTTTTATAATGTGCCGGTTATTTTTGTTCGTAGAATTGTAACCTAACCCCTAACTTTGTAGACTTTGATAAGACGATAAGCTGCCCATGCAATACAAATGGGCTGAATATGCTTCAAATCATGTAAAGAAAACAACGGATGTGCTGTCTGATTCGTGAGGTGACTACAAATAATAAATGTAACCGTACCAGGAACAAACACTGTGCCAAATTCTTCTAGTCTATGTTATACGATCCAAAATGTGCTTGGTTCAATTTGTTACTCCAATGCTTTTATGATTAACATCATTTAGACATATTTGATTGGGGTTTGTTATTGTCATGTTACCTATATATTGATGAAAGGTTGAAACTTCATGGCTTATGAACACTGATGTAATATATGTAATTTTTGATAGTTTGATTGGAGTTTAAAGGGGGGAAACATAAAAAGTGATCATACTTACTACTTAGTTCATGATTTTGAATCCTTAAATTAGGAGTTCCAAACATTAATCTTATAGGAAGCCATTTTCTTAAAGTTTGGTATATCTCCAAATTTGTTATGAGTTCTTGATGGGTTCCTCAATTTGGGTGGTCTGATATTTGATTTCATCATGTACTTATATTTAGGAAGCCAGTTTCTTCAAATTAACCAATAAAAAAAGTGATCATATGCTTATGCAGACTCATTAATTACCATTTGTATTCCCAATTTTTTTGTTGATGGCATCCCCATTTATAAAAAAGTGCACTGGTTTCTATATTTCGCTCATTCGTTTTAATAAATAAAAACTGACATCCCGCCGCAACGCGCGGGCACCAAAACCTTATTAATAACAATAACCACCATCATAGCAAGCATCACAAATGAAGTAAATATGAATCATAAGAAAACTTATCTATAAAAAATGCCAATCAAAAGGGCTAGAAAGTTAAGATCTGAAGTTGCCTCTGTTGGGATTTGTATGGTTTTATAAAACTTTTCTATTAGCAATGGAAGCGTGTAAACATGGTACAACAAATTTAAACTCTTTAAAACTCCTCATCAAGATCCATATGCTTCTATAAGAAAACTAAAACAACCATAGGGGGTTTAAGAAATACAATCTTTGTAGCGTAAACCGATATAAGTGGAGACTAGAAACGACAAATAACCAAGTGTAGCTTCCCTCCAAGGTATCCACACACGAACAAAGTACCAACACCAACTGAGTGCTAACTCATTCAACCCTATTTATAGACAACGCCAAGTAAAAGTAAAAGCAAGAAAATATTTTTCTATCTTTATAACTTGTGTTCAGGTCTACTAATTGTTGTAGTTATCTCAATTCCTTAAAAAAACCACCAACAACCAATTCTTGTATATGTGTTGCAGGAGAGAAGAAAAACAAGTTGGTTGTGTTCAAGTCTACTATTAATCAAAGTCACCACTTTTAGTTCTTTATATCTGAATGGCCACCAACTCCACACAAAAAAATCCATGTCTTATTTCTTTTTTATGGCAGTACAATAAAAAACAAGGGCCCCACTACCATTTCTAGCGTGATATATCTATCATATATGTACGTGTTGATGAAAACAAGAGATGGTCATCATTTTACATACACACGCAGCAAAAAGGAGGAACCGTTTCATGAATTTCTTTAATGTAATGTCTTTGACAATGTATTCTAAATGTTGAACTAAAGTATCTGTAACAAATGAAATGTGTAGTATTTATAAGATTTTTATGTTAATGAACGGTGGTTTATGTAAGTAATTGTAGCTTAATCAAAATGAAGGGGTTCTTTAATGTAATTGAAATCGGAAACATAAAATCCTGAATCTTGACACGCTGAAGAAGAAACTGAAGAAAAAAAATCTTGAAACCGCAACCGCTGAATCTTGACAGATTGAAAAAAAAATCAAAGCAAAATCCAAATAGATGTTTTGAAGAAATTTTGGCTTAAATGGGTTCTTAAAGTGAAAACCCTTAAAGCCGTGATTCTCTTGATTGTTGGATAAGAAATATTTCTTCAACCCATGAATCAAAAACCACCTAATCAAATTTCTAGTGTAAGAAACCCTAGTTTCGTTAAATGGGGGAAAGAATAAAGGGAGAGAGCAAGAATAGAAAACTCGGAGAATAGACAGAACACGTGGCAACATCAAAGGATGGACTAATGGGCAGAATAAACAATAAGAGATGTTTTAGAAAAGTGACAAACGTCCTATTTACTTATTTATTAGAAATGAGAGATTTTTATTTTAACAAAAAAAAAAGAAAATTAGTAATGAGACATACTTAATTATTACTTATATCAATTTGTAAGGAAAATGATTATATAGCGTTAAAGGTGGATGACAAACAACTTACGCCAACTCTTTTTAGAGAGTAACAAATAATAAAAAAAAAACGAACATAATAAACATAGCCACCAAATGATTAAATAATTAATTGTATCAACTATTATCTATCTTATCCAATGAAGTAATAATCATCCAATGATCCATAGTGATTATAAGTTCTCGGCCTTTTAATAAGATAAACTTCGTGAAATAAAAAGTGTATTGATGTTATAAAAAATATCTTTTATGATAAAGTAAATAGAAAAAAATCAATAGAAAATATTAAAAAAATGTACTACATTCTCCTACAAAATCTTTCCTACTCGTGTAATAATTACAAATGTCAAAATCAATAAATAAAGTGAGAATTGAAAAGGGAATTAATAAATTACACATGTCAGTTTTTAGTAAATTGAAGAATGAAGTAAGAGTAAATAGTATGAATGAATAGAATTTTTTTTATAGAAAAAACCTAGGACAAACAAAAACAGATTTAGGAAAGTGGATATAGTTGCATATAAGCATTTTTGTGAAGATTTAATAGATGCAGCATGATTCAGTACATATAGTTGTATATCATATGAGTTACTAAAACATTTAGAGAGTGTTTGGTTCACAAGACTCGGGAGGGATTGGGTGAAATTGGAATTGAAAATTCATAAATCATAAGAGATGTTTGTTTTACGAAATTGATGAAATGAAATTTGACCATTTTAATAAATTCCTTAAATTAAGAAATTGGAATTACTTCCCTAAATGGATGGAATTCTTCAAATTTATAAAGAATGTCAAAACAAAATTGTTGTCTCATACTCCACTCCCACCGCACCCTACTCTATCCTACCCGCACTCCACCCCTACCCCTACTCGACCCCACCCCGACCTCGCTTTATGTCCTACCTTACTCTACTTTACTATACTCCAGCTTATTAATTCACCTTACCTCACCCCCACCATACTTAACCCTTTATTGATCCTACCCCACCTCATCATACCTACTTTACCCTACTCTATGACACCTTACTCACCTTACCAATACCTTACTCCATCTACTTCACCCTTACCCCACCCCATCCTAACCACTCCACCTAAAGATGGCAAGGTCATCCGATCCGATGATCATCCACCTGATCGATCCATTGGTGGTGGATATGGACGGAGTTAAATAAAAGAATATTGGATGCGGAGCAGATATGGATATTTATTGGAGTAGATATTGATGACGGGACGATTATCCATCCATAAATGAATCTATTAACCCGAAGTTAAATTTTTCTAAATTAAATTTATATATAATTAAGTTTATAAATCTATGTATCTACTATATTTTTTACATTTATATATAAACATAATATTGAATATATATATATATTCACAATTATAATATTATATAATTACAAAGTATGTTTTTCGATTTGATTGTTGTTAAATTAAGTTATATTTTGATTTGTATTTTTTAATAAAAAAAACTACGTATTTATGTGAACAAAAATCCTAAATTATATGTAAATGTATGATATTTTCTTTAAGAAAAAGAGTTTTTTCAACATCCAATTTATATCCATTTACCCGTCTAATCTGATAGATAAGGATATGGACGGATAAAATAATTTTAATTGGATATGGATATGGATGATGAAAAAATAAATGGATATGAATGTGATATAACATAATCCGATCCATTACCATCCCTCCAACCCTATCCAACTCCATTTTTATTCACCGCACACTTACCCCTATGCCTACCCCTTCCCCTACCTTATCCTATCGTAGGGTGGGGTAGGTGTGCAGGTAGGGGTAGGGTGGGGTAGGTAAGGTAGAATAGACGTTGAGTATAGTAGGTAAGTAAGGTGCGGCAGAAGTAGATTGTTGGTAGTAGGGTAAAGTACGGTGGGGTGGGGTAGGTAGGGGATGGTAAGGGTAGATTGTGGGTAAGGTGGAGTAGGTGGGGTAGGGGTAGATTGTAGGTAAGTTGGAGTAGTGAGTGGGGTAAGGTAGATAGTGGGTAAGTTGGGTGGAGTAAAGATAAGGTATGGTAGGTTTGTAGAGTAGAGATATGGGTAAGAATTGATAGGGTAGATGTGTATTGGGGTAAGATGGAGTAGGGTGAGATAAGTATGGTAAGTAAGGAATAGGGTGAGTAAGGTGTAGTAGGGTGGCTTGGGGTGGGGTGGGGTGGGGTGGGGTATGTAGCGTGTGGGTAGGGTTGGATGAGTAACGTGGAGTAAGCTGAGATGGGGATAGCCGGATAGGGATAGGGTAAGGTGGTAGAGTGGGATAGGATAGGGTGAGGGTAAGATAGGGTGGTAGAGTAGGGGTAAGGGTAAGGGTGGGCCGAGGATAAGATATAGTTTTTCACGAATTCCAATTCCTATAAATACCAATTTCTTAATCAAATTTTAATTCGTTCATATTCATTTCGCCAACAATCGTACCCTAACTGAATTTGCAGTATGATTCCTACCACGTACATCAATGAAAAATGTTATGTACTCAAAAGAAAATAATATGACTATTATATGACATAAAAAACAAGGGTAGTTCCTCTTGGCACTACTAGAAAAATAACTTTTTGAGACGAAAGGTTTTTGAGGCGACATATGTCGCCACAAAAGGCTCCGTGAACTAGACAATGTTAACGATTTTTCGCCGTAAATGTTAAAATTTTCGCCGCAAATAAGTTTTTGGGACAAATTTTTTGCGGCGTACTTTTTGAGGCGACATGTCGCCTCAAAAAACCTTTTGGGGCGACAATTAGGGTATTTGTGACGAAAATGTGTCGCCGCAAAAAGCTATTTTTCTTGTAGTGTGGTACACTTACGTATTCCTTCAAAGAATATTGGAGAGGTTTTATATTATTTTATCAAGTATTTTTACTTTTTATTAGCTGTCTTATTCATTCAATGAAGACAAATATCAATATTAATAGAAGAGACAAGGAAAAAGAATAAGTTACGTACCATAACAAGGTGATTCTATTTAGATCATGTAAAAATTGATATTAACCTCTTATAATATTACTAAGCTAAATGCCTGTGTGATACACGAGTTGGTTTAAACGATAAATATTAGACATTAATAAAAATGTATTAAATAATATTAAAACGCGAATTAAATGAGAATTTAAAAAATGACGATGTATGGTGTCGACACTCTAACCAGCGGTGAAAATATTGACGCGAGTGGGAGGGCAAACTTGACGGCAGAACGTGATATCATGATAAGAAAAGTCGTGATTGTATTTTTTATAAGTTATCAATCATTATTGTTACAATTAATGATAATAAAGTTAAACGTTATGGGTTATAATTAAAAAGGATTTTAAAATGATTATAAAATATTTTAGAATGATAAAACTAAGAATTTGGTAATTATGATATTTTGAAATATTATAAAGGGTAAATATGATATTTATAGATTAAGGTGGACAAATACGATTTTATATGATTTAATAAAGACATATATGAAACTATTTTTAAGAATTTTGACTCTAAAAAGTCAAAATTGGTTTTTTGATTTTAAATGAATAAATGGTCAAAATTAAATGTTTTTTTAAATGAATGGTTCAGATCATATAATAAATTTTATCAGATTAGTCTTTTATTTATATTAGAAGATGTATGAGAGTGAATGACATGTATTGAAAACTATAATTAATTAATATCACATGTCTAGTATATTAGAGAGATGTGGTTCAAAAAGTAACACTTATCATGATATGTTAAATTTTTTTTTTTTGAAATATAATAGATAGAAGAGTTAATTGTTAATTTGGTCTTTTAACTATCACATTTCTTCCGATTTGGTCCTTTAACTTAAAAAGTGACCAAGATGGACCTTAAAGATCCACTTTTCAGTTTGAATGGTTCTTTCGTTAGTTGATCGTTAGTCAACTCCGTTAAGTGAAGGGTATTTTGGTCCTTTTATCATTTTTTCTATTTATTATTGATTAAAATAATATATAATAACTTATAGAGTTAATTATCCATACACGCGCGCGCGCACACACACACACACACACTCTCTCTCTCTCTCTCTTTTTTTCATCTCTCACTCTCTCACTCATCTGTCACCCACTCCACCACTCTCTCCATAACCGCTGCCCCCGACCCTTTGAGCACAGCCATAGCCACCGCCAACTACTACCGCACCAGCCATCATCAGTTCTCTCTTTCTTCACACACACACACACACACACACACACTCTCTCTCTCTCTCTCTCTCTCTCTTTCCCCTCTCTCACATCGCCCCCACCACCCAATCAATAACCACCGCCCCCACCATCCTTTGAGCACAACCCCTGTCACCGCCCACAGCTATCGTCGTCTCCCTCTCTCTCTCGCACTCCGCCACCACATAAAACCATAGCCACCACTCCGCCACCGCCACTTCACCATATTCAACGCTAGATCTAGAGTTTTCAGCGATGCCATCATTTTCAGATCTAGGGTTTTTAGCGCTGTCACCACTGTGAGAAAGCGGTGGTGGTGAGGTTGTAGTATGGTGGTTACAGTGGCGGTGGTTACACCGTGAGAAAGAGAGAGAGAGGGATGAGGAGGAGGTGGTGCTTTCACTGATAGAGAGAGAGAGAGACGAGGCGTGGTGTGGTGGTTACACAGTGGGAAGCTTCACACCAAGAAGCCAAAATGTAAATCATAACAGGTTATCCTTCTTTTATAGACCATTTTTCCCTGTTATTTCTTCCAAAACCCAGTAAACAAGAAAATGAATAGTAGAGAGAGATTATGACGGTGGGCAGGAAACAAGAAAATGAATAGTATAGAGAGAGACTATTTCTTCCAAAACCCAAGAAACAAGAAAAAATCATCCTCACTTTTATTGGCGGCCGTGGTCGGTGGAGATGGTGGTTGGAGGTGGTGTTTTGTTTGAATGTGTGTGGTGGAGAGAGAGAAATGATCGGTAAACATCAAATATAAAAGAGTAAAACTTCAAAATAAATGAGTAATAATTAATGTATAAAAACTAAAAAGTTTATTTATTATTTTATCTTGAAACAATATTTAATTATTAATTAATGTATAAAAATAAGTAAAAGTTAAAAATAAAAAAATAAAATAAAAATAAAAGGATAAAAATATTATTTTACCTATTTTAATATTTTGACAATTAACTCTAGAAAGAAAAAGTACGTAATTTGAGAGGAGAAAATTGAGTTTTCTAAAAAAAATACAACGCATTAAAGTAATAAAATGATAACAAAATTATATAAAATGATATATATATAATATATATACCATGACATAAGATAATATTTTGTAATGATTTCAAATATTAAAGATGTCAATATGACCATTATAATGTCCATACGCCATCATGACAAACTCACGTCAACACCAGAGAACCCAAAAACACTATTAAACCTCAAAATGAGAACTTGTGCACTTCAATACATATTAATTTATTTTTTCTATATTTGTTATATAATAAATGTAATATGTATTTTAAGTAGAGGCTAAATTTATGAAAATTTAACAATCTTTTCATTATGTATTATATGATAACTAAAGGATTTTTTACATGTATAATCGTTCATGTTTTAATTTATGTACCAATATAATAACTTTAATTAATTACCGGTTTAGCAGGTTACTCGTTTCTAGCGAGTTTTTTCTGATGACTTTCTATCTGTGGTCATCTTATCCTGCAAGCAAAATTTCGTTTTGTACTCAAATAAATGGTACTTAACGGAGATTTGATTGTTTTTCGACTAATTTCTTTGAGTGAAACAATTTTCCGATGGCTCACCATTATTTTATTGACTAAAAAACACCATTTTTAGTGAGAATATGCACAATCCGGGGATACCCTTGCAAGTTTGTCTCTAGATATACCATATTTAAGTATTATCATGCAAACTGAAAACATTACACGTATGTTTGGTACATATATTTTTTGAAGCATTTTGAAGCTAATAATCTTTTATTTTAAAAGAAAATACTAGAAGTCTAGTTATCTTTAAATATAAAGTTCCAAAATAAAAAGTTTCTTAAAAATGTTTTTTTATATACAAAATTACTTGAATACTTTTTTAATTGTTTTTGCAATTTCTATTATTTTTATTATTTTTCCTTTTTAGTTATTTTATAATATCTAACTCTAGCTACTTTACTAAATACATACATAAATGAAATATATAGCTTCCAGCTCTCTAACTATCAGCTATCAGTTTTCAACTAAAGCTACCATCTGCTTCCGTCAAACACACTCTCCATACGTAAAAAAATTTAGATATCATATTATTACATAAAGAAGAAGTTATTGCATTTATTACTTTAACCCTTTAAGTAATAATTAAACATGCAAATCCTGCTAGGAGTTAAACATGTGAAGTATTTTTATCACCAAAAACAAAAAATAACTTTTCGAAACAAACTTCGGGTGTGTTTATAAACTTCATAATTTAATGGAATTATTTGATCAATAAAGTAATTACGATTATTGAAAGAGAGAATGTAATTACACAAGAAGAACAGCAACAAAATTAATTAAACTCTTATTAACAGAGGATAAAAAAATAAGATATAAACATATAATTGTGTGTGTAATGTGTATTTAATAATGTTAGATTTGTATTATATTTCTTTTAATATATGTGTTTATTAATTTACATCCATTCAATGTTTAAACAAATTAACTAATCTTTTTAACAAATGAAAACTACAACAAAAGTTTGCTCATTTATCTAATTCACATACAATTATTAATTTGAAAAGTTAAACAAACGAACACTAACAAACATTGTTTGTATTCGTTCGATTTGATTATAGCCACACTTTAGTTTTTATTGAACTAAAATTATTAACTGTCGCATCAGCATCATTAATACAACCAAAAAAATTCAAATAATAACTATCTATAGTAGGCCCACAATTTACTGTTGAAATTTAAAAGAAAGCTTGAACTTGACATAACAACTGGTCATAGTAATCGTTAGAGAGAGTGATCATGATATGTGACGGCTGAGTAAACGATTGGCCATCACAGATTCATGATGAAGCATAACATGTTCATCATGGACACTACTTAATGCATTCTTATATATACGGGAAAAATTTCAAACTACAAAATCTTTTTATTGAACATCTCTATGTATAATTATCTTATAATTACCTTTAAAAAAATCTTATAATTAACTTGATGACGTCAGCTTATTTGTAAAACAGATACATTGGATCATGCCTAGCATGACATGGCGTGGAGCCAGGCCAACACTATATATAATGCAAGAAAAACGTTATTGAGGGTATAGCGATGTTAGGTATAATTACCTCCCTTTCTATATACATCTTCTAATATAAATAAAATACTAACCATTATTAATTTAATTAAAAAATTCTAGTCTTTTATTTAATCAAAATTAAATTCTAACAATTCATTTTTATTAAAATTGAAACTCAATTTTGACTTTAGATTATCAAAATTAAAACTCAATTTTAAATTTATAAAATAAGTTTATATCTAAGTTAATATTATTTAATATATCTAAAATTGATTTAAATCTAAGACATATATAAATTGGTTATATAAGCAAACTGAATCAAACTAATAAAATATATCAACAAATTCACCTAAAATAAGTACGACAATAAAATCCTAAATTGAATGATTAATAATATTTTATTTAGAAAAATACTTTTATATAAAATCCTAATTAGATATGATTAAAGAATAGTTAGTCAAATTGAATGGACTAATAATATTTTATTTAGAAAAATTCTTTTAATTTCTAAAGAAGTTTGAGGTTGGATTATTCTTTCATTCATACAAAAACAGTAATAGTTTTAGCTAAACGTGTAAATATAAAATGATATTTTCACATATATAATTATATATAGTTATCCAAGTTTGAGATAGAAGTTGAAATAAGAATTGATTTTCGTGTGAGAACTATAAAAATAATTTGTAACATCAATAAAATATTCAAAGACTTGTAGCTCATTGGTACCAAAGTGTTAAAATGTATTTTTATGGCCTATGATCTTGGGTTCAAGTCGAGATATAAACAAACATGTGTAGATTTAGGAGTAAGTTTGTGTGTGTTCTACTTTAAAAATTAAATGGTATTTTGATCATTTATATATTACCAAACCGTGAATTACGTCCAGATGTTTTGTAAGGACCAAACTTGTTTTTATATTATCAATCTCAAAAGGATAACATTGTCATATAGAAGTAGCTTTACAAAATCTATTTGTCATCAGTTTTTAACTTATACAAAAAGGGTGATTATCATTTCAAAAGAGTCAGTGGAAGCTGGAGCCATCATTCTCTAACTAGAGCTTTACCCTGATTATTATCTGAAAAGGAAAGAGTCCACTCACATAAGTACTAGACTTAGTGAATTTACTATCTTGATAATAAAGTAATAACTCATTCAATCAAACATATACACACATTATGCCAATCACGCTCATTCCAAGCCATTCGGGCTTGGTTATTGTTACTCTATTTTTAAATTGCCACTCAGGCTACTTTATTGTCACTTAGGCATCTCTTTGGCAACTCAGTCATCTTTATAGCCATTCAAACTTCTCTTTTGTCACTCAGGCATCTCCATAGCAACTCAGACTACATGTTATTTCACAATAATCAAGGTATTCAAACATACATAATCACCTATATACTCATTTGTTTTCATAGTTATCTCATGTATTAGAAAGTATAGTGAAACTCGCCTCGTTAGCAGTAAATTAAGATTCATCTGTGATATTCGTTTCTCTCTCTAATCAATTACAGGTTATCAATGTTCGCTTACAGTGAATAACTAACTCTTTAGAATTCAACTGTTCAATAAGTTCTCAATCAGTGTGCAACACGCCTTGCTACATGGCTCGTGTAACACTACAAGACCACAGTACACGACCTACGTAGGCCATGTACACCCACTATGTACTCATACGTTACACGGGCCGTGTAGCTCAACACAACCCGTGTAATTCTATTCTACACAACCCATACAAGCCCTACATGGCCTGTGTTCAATCAAGGGCTGTACACGGCCCGTGTAGCTCTACACGAGGCCCTGCACGACCAACACCTATGTATATGGCCCGTGTACACTAATTTGGCATATTGTTGTTCGATTTGAACAACATCCATTCCGATCAAAAACACTTCTAAACTCAATTTTGCTCATCAAAGTGTATACCCAACACTTGCAAACACATACTAACACCTATTTGCACCATAAAACAACCTAATTACAACCATTTGATCTTCCTCCAACCATTTAAACTCAAAATTCAAACTTTGACCTATTTGCTCTTAAATTTCAACATGCTACCAAATTAGTGTTTTAACACTTCTTAAACAACAAAGTAGTAGTAAAACTCGATTAAATCATCACCAACATGATTGCATGCAACTCAAATCAATAATGCCTACAAATTAAAGTAAATTCTCTCAAATAACACTATATGGGTCAAGAACTCTTACCGTAATCACTTGGATTTAAAATCCTTAGCTTATTAGAGCAAATTGAAGAGAAATTCCACTTGTCTCCCTTTGATCTTGTTGTTCATGATTTCATAGCCCAAACACACACATACACTCTTGATTTTTGACTAATTTTGATCAATGGTTAGAAGTTTTATATATATCTTACTCCTATATAATGCATCTACCATCTAAAAAACTTTTAATTTTAAGAAGAATAAATTTACTAAAATACCCCTCCTTTATACCTCTTCTTTAACCCCCCCCCCCCCTTTTAAGTCCACAATAAATAAATTTAAACAAATAAATATTGAAGACATAACCGACTATAAAAAACTCTTAAATTTAAGAAGAGTAAATTTACTAAAATACCCCTCCTTTATACCTCTCCTTTACCACCCTTTAAGTCCACAATTAATGAATTTAAACAAATAAATATTGAAAACATAACCGACAATTAATGAATTTAAACAAATAAATATTGAAAACATAACCGATAATTAATGAATTTAAACCAATACTTATAACTGAATTATTTCTAACCATATATTTTTAATATTAACTTTTGATTCATGAGATCACCATACTTATAACTGAATTAAATCTAATTATATATTTTTAATATTAACTTTTAATTCATGAGATCACCTAAATTCGTGTTTTCAATAAATCAAGTTCAAGAGATTTCACAAACACCAAACAAATGAAAGAGTTAAAGAGTTGAAATTTATAAACATTGCATTATAACTCAATTACATAATAATTGGAACTATGAAACATTACACACACATATACATACATATATATAATCAGCAACTTTATGATTCAGTCATGCGACAAAACTCTTCCAACAAACTGAAACATAAATAACTCAGAGTTAGCAAAACCATTGTTAATAAATGAGTATTGATTTTTCCAAAACACCCTCATAAATACATCATTAATTTAGTAATTAATGAGTCGTTACCATTAATAATCATTGATCTATATGAATCAAATGCCAAGATAGGTTTTTGAACGAAAATCAGTTCTTTTTTAAACCTTCCTCTGTAAATATACATATATGTGTTTGTGTGCATATGTGTGTTGAAAAGGCAGACTTATTATGCTCCATTCTCGAGTTTTTTAAGTAATGAAAGAAGAGGAAAAGAAAGGAAAAAAATAATGATTAAATATTTAAATTGTGTTTTTGAATTGGAAAGAAAAGAAAGAAAATGAAGGAAGAACTATTTCTTTCCAAATCATCACATATTTAGGAGGATAACTTTTGAACTAGATAGCCCTCCTTCCTTCTCTCTTTTCCTTATTAACCTTGATAGTTTCCTTCTCTTCTCCTTCGCTTTATTTCAAAAATTAACTTGAGAACATAGACATTAAGAACCACAAATATATAAGAGTTCAAAGAACAAAGAACATACCATATCCCCAAAGGTGTGTAAGATACAAACTACAATGGGAATCATGTGATGAAGGCCAGCAAACAGGCTAAGTGAGACAAAACAACATGAAGTGATGCAGAAAGCTAAATAAAAACAAAGAATGTGACTGAATTAGAATCACTCGTTCCAGCTTTCGATTTGTTAGGTTAAGTAGTCTCCACCGGCCATTTGAAGATCCTCTCCCACATTTATCAGCAGTCATATCAAAATTTACATATGTGTAACTGTCACTTACTAGTTTTGGGCATAATTAGATAACAATCTACTAGATTCAATCTAGTGTCGGTCGGTTTCATTTGCGTGTATGGTTCACATTTATTGTTTATGAGCTATTTGATAAAACAAGATGATTAAGCGCAAAATAATTCAATAATCTGAATAATTTAAAGACTCTGTATGAAATTGGTTATGTATATGACAAACTGTTTGATAACGATTCTGAATTAAAAATATGAATTATGAAAATTACCATAACAAATTAATAACTTTCATGATGATTTATTATAGAATAAGATAAGATAAAATATAGATTTGTAATATGAGAATGTGTGAAAAATAAGCTATTAGATTAAAATACGGGGTGTTTAATGATTCAAGATGTGTTTCGTTCAATTACAAAGAAATCGTCACTTAGTTTCGTTCTTGAAGCATCCGGCCGGGTGTTTCTGGTAAACGAGGCAGATTGCTTTTTAGTTTGTAATCCTGTTTTAAATGTTGGTATATGTTAGGCGTTGCTATACATATAGAAAAACACAATAAAAAAATCAATTATTTTTAAGTTAATCTCTTACCTTAACATGTCGCTGATTTATATAATATATGGTGCATATTTATATTTGATTAAAAAAACTTTATTTTTTAGTAAAATGAATATTATCATTTAATGAATCACTTTAAAATATCTCAGCTTACTAGAATATCAGATTTATATAAAGTTATTTTGATAAATATTTATTTACAATGATATAAGATATACTACTCCATACATTGTTAAATTTAATTTTTTACATACTTATTAATAAAATATGTACGTTATTTATTAATTAATCTTCTATATATTATTTAATTTATATTTATGTTTATTTAATAAACCCTTAATTAGAAAAATATAATAATGTATATTTTAAGTTTTTATATACTAATATCTGAATTATAATAAAAAACTAATTTGAATCGTCTCTATTAGATGATCAGAACAATTTGTTTTAATAAAATTAAATTTTAAAAAAAATGATAGGAATAAATTTAAATAGTAGGAAGTTATTATGTTTATGTATTTGATAAATATAAAATAAAATATGGATGTCATAGGTTTGGTGTAAAAGGCTTATAACACAAATATCATAGGAATAAGAAAAGCAAGGAATTTATTTAATCTTGAATCAGATGACTGTGTTTTCAAATTAAGTCAATCCATTTTGTATTTGTTTAACTTTTAAAAGTTGAAATTAATTTTTTAAATTAAAATAAATAAATATTCAAGATTGTATAACACAAGTGGTAAAATAATAATCTACTATTTTATAAAATAGTAGATTTCAATAGTATAGGTATTAAGATGAAGAAATTTGATCAATATATGTTTTATGCTTAAACATCGATTGCAAAGGTAAAATCTGGAGTATTAGATTTTTTAAATTAATGCGCAAGATTTAATAATGACATTATTGTAAATAATTAAATAATTATAACATGTATTTATAGAAGAAAGTATATTATGGAAATCCCTCAACCCAAAAATCGCTCCCTTCCTTTTTTTCCCTCTCTGTCACATCCAGCTGAAAATTATAACTTTTTTCAGTTGAAAATAATAACATATGCAACATTCAAAATGATAATATTATCCAGATGAATAAAAATAGACTTCTTCCAATCGAAAATGATATAAATACATATGTTTTTAGATGAAAATGATAACAATTCTCAGTTGAAAATGATGACAATATACAACGTTCAAAATAGTAACATTATCCAGATGAAACGATCAAAATAGACATATTTTCAGCCAAAAATAAATAAATACACATGTTTCTAGCTGAAAATGATATAAATAAAATCTTTCTAGCTGAAAATGATATAAATACACATGTTTTCGGCAAAAAATGCTATAAATTCGCATGATTCAAAATGATAACATTTTGTTATCATTCACATGGTTTGCATTTTCAAAATAAAAATTTTCAGAAATATGAAAAAAATAGTTTTATTTGAAAGATGATTTAAGGCACGTGAATTACAAATTTTCATTTCTAACTCCTATTTTATTATTTTAAATTAATGACTGAGATTTAAACTCTGTAATCCATATTTAATATATAAAATCTTACCCTTACAGTGGAAATAGTAAGAGCAAATACCGTTTTTTCTATTATATATGTGTTACGTGGATAATATAAATCCAGCCCATTTGAGACGCATGAATGCATGATTCTTATTTTATTTCTTTAATAAAAATATAATATAATAATAATAAAATTGAAATGAAATGAATGCAATATATATATATATATATATATATATATATATATATATATATATATAGTAAAGTAAGTAGGGGTGTGGTCCAGCGCATGGTCTACGTGGAGCATTCCCATTACGTTTCCTAGTTGAACCAACAGTCCCTTTCTTCCTCCCTTTCAACTTTCAAGTTTCATATCCTGTCTTGACATCGTCTCCTGCGTCATCCAAACGGTGTCGTAGCTCCCACATTAGAGGAATATCTTTTTTTTCTTAAAGATATTTTCTACCATGAATTAATATTTATTTATATTCTTTACAAAATATTAAAATATATCATTAATCATTTTATACTGCAGTACAAAACCACATGGAACGAAAGTACAACAAATAACGGAATTTAATTAAGACAAAATAAGTTGTCTAAATAATAAAAAATACTTTTAATTACAATTTTGTAATTTGTTTTACAATATTTTTTTTATAAAATACAGATTTTAAGTTAATATGCAATCTGGCGTTGCAACATTACAATGTTTTTTGTATGTGAACCCTTCATATTGATCTGTTTTTTGTAGTTGTTTTAAAGTTCAAGGATAACGAATAACATTTACTTTTTAATAAATATCAATGTAGGTCATTTATATTTTATTGCTTAAATAAGTAAACTACTTTGCGATGAATTGTTAAGGTAAGTAATAACTTGAATTTTTCAATTACTATTTTGGTTTATCCAAAGTTTCATCGTTAGATTATACCAAACTTTGTTGACCTGATCGGAAGTTCTTCCTAGTGTTGATAGTAGGGTTTGATCGGCTATCGTTGCCGGATTTTAATACTTACTTAGTCACATTAAATTTGACAATGATGATCAATCAGACGGCTGATTAGACCCTGTCATTATCTCCAAGAAGAAATTCCAGTGAGATCATCAAAGTTTGATGATGATTCAATACATGGTGCAAACATTATTTAAAGCCAAAACCTTAATTAAAAATTTTAAGTCCTTACTTTAACAAGTTATCATAAAATCGATTACTTATTTTGACAACAAAAAAATAAATTATTAATATCAATATTTTTACCTAAACTCCTATATTTTATTAAAACATTATGTTAATGTATGAGGGAATTTACGAAAATTACATATTAAAATATGATGGATTATACTTAACTAGTTTTTAAAACATTATGACTAATGGGTAAATTATAAATGAGATGAATGTGTTATAACAAGTCTGTCTTCAAGATTGAAAGTTTATTGGGTGTCACGACGATCATATTTTAGGTCCCATTTTTGTCTCCTTATAAAAACTCAATATCATCAATTTCTATAAATGTTTGGCAAATCAATTTAAATAATGTTATTTTATAAAACAAAATATCTTAGCCACTAATTAAATTAAGTATATAAATGCCACGAGGCTAATTAATATATATTTATTATATGACCTTTTTTGGTGTCATCTTGAACCACGTTTTTTGTACATAACATTAAAAATAATTACATTTAAAAAAGGTCGCGATTATTAGTTAGTTGTAATACAAAGGCATCGATGTGGGATCGTTTAAGTAGTAAGAACACTTATAGGGTATGTACGGATGAAAAGACTGGAAGTTTTTTATAGTTTATTGGAGCTAGTAGCCTTTTGTTTATAAAGAAAATGCTACAAGTCATATATGTTCGGATGAAAAGGCTGGAAGTTTTTTTTAAAACAAAAAAGCTCTGAAACAAAAAGCTTCTTGAAGTAGCTTTTAAAACTAGCTGGAAGCTTCTTATATATCAAATTATCTAAATGCTTTCTTTAATTGTTTTATAATTCTTCCAATTTTTATAATTTGTCCTTTTTATTATCATTTTACACTATTAAACTCAAGCTACCAGCTAATTTGCTAAACACATATATAACTAAAACAAACAACTTCCAGTTACCAGCTATTTCCGCCAATCACACCTATAGTGGTGTATTTCACAACCCAACATATCTTTCTTTAAAAAAGTTTGCGATTATTAAGTTAATTATATATATATATATATATATATACTAGATTAAATGCCCATGTGATACACATGTTTATAAAAAAAAGATAAGTATTAATAAAAATATTAAATAATTATAATACATGAAAGAAATGAGATAAAAAATGGCTATATACAACGTCAACACCTAAACAAGCGGTGGAACTGACAACGTGAGGGGCATATGTAACGACAGAAATGTGTTATTATGATACGACGTGAGGTGATTGTATTTCTTGTACAAATCATTTATCATTAATTCATTATTGTTACAATCAAGGGTAATAAAATAATATAAAATTGTTGGGAAAAATAGGCTTATAAATATATCCTCTTTTGTTGACACAAAAATATACAACTTGTTTATATAATTGTATGTAATAACATTAACATATGTGCACGTATACATATATATATTCAATCAAATATATTCTTATCTATAATCTACAAAACAAGCTTCATCAAATGTCCAAGCTCCAATCGTCAAGATCCGAGTTCAAGTAGAAGCCGATGTTGAAGATTCCTACAAACAAACGTTTGAAGTTTATGAGCTTACAAAATAAATAATCAAATGAGTTTAAGTTTTTATAAAATAATTTTTATAAAAATTGAGATAATATTTTATAAAATCACAAGCTTGGTAGTCAAAGCAAATGAAATTCCTATTTTGGCAAATACTAAACATAATCTTCTATTGAAATAAGCCAAAACCATATTTAGCAAAAGAAATCTCCCAAAGAGGTAAACTTCCAACATGCTTTGTGCATTTGGTTTCTAAACTACTATTTTTATGATTAAATTCAAACTTAAGAAGTATGACACTAACCCAACTTTTCTAAAGCTTCTTTTCAGTGCATTTTTATGGTAAAAATGAGTTGTGTGTGGTTTTGGTAAAAGGCCAACGTCTATATCCACAAGGCTCAAAAAGTTCCAGCAGGCTGATGGTCGATGCCACGGTCGACCGTGGACTGTCTGGACACTTTTTGAGCTTGCACCTTTTTTCCTTATTTAAGGCAACTCAAGTCTTGTTTTTTACCAAGCTCTTGCAATCTGAAAAACACAGAACACATACTAAATCTTGTGAGCTCATATTCTTTGATAAATATTCAATCTTTCAAGATCAAGAATGAAGCAAGAGTGAAAGCATTCAAAGTTCAAACACTACATTACCTTCTTATGTATTTGTAATAGTGTGAGGATCATCTCTAGCCTTAGAATTAGAGAGAAGTGAGGATCATCTCTAGCCTTAGAATTAGAAAGAAGTGAAGATCATCTCTAGCCTTAGAATTAGAGAGAAGTAAGGATCAACTCTAGCCTTTCAAATTAGAGTGAAGTGTGGTTTATTTTAGCCTTGTTTGCAAGAGTGAAGTGTAATTCTTGTAAGCTAAAGAGAGAAGTTGTAAAAGGTTTATCTCTACCTTCAAAGAGAGAAGTTAGTGGAGCAACTCTTGGTGGGTGAGGCCAAGGAGTGGATGTAGAGCAAGGTTGTTATCCCTTGTTTGAACCACTATAAATCATTGTGTCCAAACTACTTCATTGGTGATATCTTTCTTCCTTAAACTTTTTAATTACTTGCAAATATTGTTAAAAACTTCAAAAAGTGGGCATATAACCTATTCACCCCCCTCTAGGTTCCAACAAAAATGTTTAGAAAATATTTGAAAATCATAAAACTAAAAATTTGATTAAATGTGATATTTTAAAAATGTTATAAAGGATAAATATGATATTTATAAATTATGATGGACAAATATGATATTTTAAGCTTTAAGAAGAACATAAACGAAATTATTTCTAAAACTTTTTATTTAAATTAAAGTCAAAATTGAATCCAAATTTGACTAAGAAAATTCAAAATTGGTTTTTAATTTTTATCAAAATGGATAATTAAGATAGTAAAATTAAAATTGAAATATTAAATAAAGGCCTAGGATCTTACAATAAATTTAATTCTAATTATTCTTGTATTTGTATTGGAAGATACAGCCCAATTAATAAATCTATTCCTAAATTAATGTTGTAAATAAGAATTTGAATTAGAGAAATAATTTAATGCAAATCGCAATAACTGAGTTTCAGTTTTGACCAAAATCAAGGTTATCAAGATCGAGATCTTACCCAGGATCGTTTTTGTTTTTGCAAGATCGGATCGTAAGATCAAGATTGGGATCTTAAAATACTACCACAAGTCACTAAAGTTTTTTTAGGGTTTTTATATGCTATAATTTTTATCAAAAACCAAGTATATAATATTTTTACAAGAGAATAAAATCTTAAATTTTAAAATAACAAAACATCAGATCGTGTAAATTTTAAATTTAAAAAAAATAGATAACAACTCATCACAATTCATTGGTTTACATATCGTAATAAAATTTAAAATGCGACTTTTAAACACAATCAATAAATCTAGAGCATATTGTGCACAACATTAATTCTTTAAAACATAAAAAATCATATTCTCGTAAACCTCTCTCTTATAACAAAAGAAAAATGAAAAATGTGACGTGTATAAAGTAGAAAAGTGTAAACAATTGTTTTTAACACAAGGTTAATCACTTAAAAAATTAAAATTAATAAAATAAAGTAATAGTAATAACCAAAAAATGTAAAATAATAGAAATAATTAAAAAAATATAAAAAAAAACAAAAAATATTAGAATCGTAATGTTGTACATGAAGTCCCTCTTTAAAGCTCTTTCAAAGGTAATCAGTCTCATATATATATATATATATACAGGGGAATGTTCATTTGAGAACCTTTTTTAATGCGAGAACCAATCTTAGCCGTTGATTTTGGATAATGGAATTTATGGATGAAGAGCGTGGGGGGATTGAGTGTGGCAGGGTGTATGTAAGGAATTCATAAGTGAGCAATCTAATTGAAGGAGGGGGAATTTGATGGCTAAGATTGGTTTCCGCGGTTCTCGCAATAAGAACGGTTCTCAAATGAACTTTTCACTATATATATATATATATATATGGAAAGGTTCAAACGAGAACTGTTTTTCGTAAGAGAACTGCGAGGATCAATCTTAGCCGTCCAATTCCCCATCTTTCAATTGGATTGTCCACCCATGAATGACCAATATTGGTTCTCGCATTTTTCATACGAAAAACAGTTCTCGTTTAAACTTTTCCCCATGTATATATAGTTAGTATCCTTGAGATGCAAATTTTTTTAGGTGGTCATGATGAAAATAAACAGAAAAAATGTGTGGGGCTAAATTGAAAATAATACGTTGATGGATGCGTTAAATAAAAAAATTTAGGAGTTTTTGGAAAATGAAGATATAGTGCGCTTGTATAATGAGTCTAGAGGTGGCAAAACGGGCGGGTTGGGTTGGTTTGGATAACGGGTAAGAACGGTTTCGGGTCAAAACGGGTTCGGGTCAAAACGGATACTTTTGAAAAAGGTATCAAACGGGTTCGGATTAGAACGGTTTTGGGTCAAAACGGGCCATTTAAATAATGCTTAACAATTCAAAAAACTTACAAATCAATATACCTGACAAAAAAGAGCTTGACGGAGATGAAACCTAGTTTAAGAAGCAAAACCCAATATGCCTAATAATGAAAACTTGAACTTAAATACAGTTCAAGAATAGGAAAGAAAAATCAACACCCAAAATGATTGAACCCTAACAGTATAACACCAAAACCAGGAATTTCATTTTGTGAAATTGAAGCCTGACGTCAATTGGTGAAGCTGTGATTATGTGAATTGTAGGATTAAAGGCTGGTAATCGCCGTCGAGATCAAAGGAGTACATAAGCAGCCTTGAAATTGTGATTCACTGATTCCTCGAAGTTGGAGTAAGCAGGTGAGTGGATCGATTTGATTTTATGATTCACTGATTCGTCGCCCGTCGCCTTCCTTATCCTTTCCTTGTAGATCGATAGAAGTCGGAGTAAGCAGCATTCAACGACGGTGGAAAAGCGACGGTGGAAAAATTTTCCTTTCTTTGTCGATCAACAAAAGTCGGAATACGTAGCTTTCAAGGACGGTAGACGGTGGTCCACGCAGTTCCGCCTCTCTATCTCGTCTAGACGTAAGGCGTCCATCGCCCATCATACTTCTTTCCGAGTTTCCTTCCGCCCAAATAGATCCGCTACCTTTTTTCGCCCATTTGACCCGTCCGGTTTTAAATTGTATTATAGCTTTGGCCCATTTAAACCATTTTGTTAAAAAAGCATGACCCAATATAATCCGTGCTTTTGTATTTGCTACCCAAATGGACCCAGATTTTTGCATTTGGATCGATATTGCCAGCTCTAATAATGACTAATGAGGAAAATGCATGCGATGGTTGCAAAAGTATATATAATATAGAGTTAATTGCTTTTTTCGTCATTCAGGTTTCACAAATATGCAAGTTTGGTCCTTTAATAATCGTAAGTACATAAATTGTCCTTCATTTGAGAATTTT
Organism: Dittrichia graveolens; assembly: GCA_038502395.1. Taxonomy (NCBI): domain Eukaryota; kingdom Viridiplantae; phylum Streptophyta; class Magnoliopsida; order Asterales; family Asteraceae; genus Dittrichia; species Dittrichia graveolens. Next base: position 95,068,313 of record JARJIL010000004.1, read on the forward strand.
AGAGCAATAGTAATCCTTTAACAAACTTCCGTTAGCCTTGATCCGTTAAGTGCCATCAAAAAGACTATTCTACCCTTCCTCTGTCAGACACTCCCACCCCTACCCCCATTTCTTTCTCTCTTCTCCCCTCTTTACACAAACCACCGCCTATTCCGAAATCAACAATGTGAATGCTATCGGCGTTTTCTATGGCTTCCAGGATTGCTTGATTTGCAGTGAGGTGAGCGAATTTGAAGTAAGGGCAAACATCGTTGAGCGCCTTGTAAGTGAGAGTGAACTCCTCCGGCGAAGTTATATCTGAAATCGTTTGTGGTTTTCGGGTGACACGGTTGTGGAGAGCTTCGGCGAAGTAGAACGAGACTCTCTCGGTGGAGGCCGGGTCACCTGGATCCAAGTATGTCTCTTCCTCAAACAATCAACAACCTCACTTAACTTCAAGTTCTTGAGTTTCCAAACAATCAACTCAGCCCCCCACTTCCGAGTCTTGCTGGGTTAATTCAGCTTCAGAATCTTTTACTCAGTAACAACAATTTCACTACAATTCCTTTTGATTTCTTCGATGGTATGACTTCTTTACAACATGTTTATCTCGATTACAACGCGTTTGCTTCTTGGTTTATCCCCGACAGTTTAAAATCCGCATCCAATTTGCACGTTTTCTCCGCTACATCCGCCAACATTACCGGAAAAATCCCAGATTTTTTCGGCAGTGATACGTTTGTAGAACTCACAACTTTGCACTTATCGTTTAATTCTCTTGAAGATGGTCCTAGTGTGACCCGATTTCACCTTCTTTTGACCACCTGGTGGTTAAAAGAGTCCTAATGGTGGTGGTGGTAAGAAAAGTTCAAATACTAAGAAGGTTGTTGGATTAGTTGTTTGTGGTGTTTGTGTGATGTTTATCGCAGGTATGGTAGGCATCTGTGTGTACAAACGAAAACGAAAACACTATAGTGCATATAATTTCAATCCAAGAGATATTCACGTTGTTGTCCCTTAAGTTCAGTGGTTTGTGTAAAGAGGGGAGAAGAGAGAAAGAAATGGGGGTAGGGGTGGGAGTGTCTGACAGAGAGAGGGTAGAATAGTCTTTTTTTTATGGCACTTAACGGATCAAGACTAACGGAAGTGTGTAAAAGGATTACTATTGCTCTAAAATTTTCAAATAAAGGACGATTTATGTACTTACAATTATTAAAGGACCAAACATGCATATTTGTGAAACCTTAAGGACGAAAAAAGCAATTAACTCTATAATATATGATAGAAAAATGTTTAATATAGTATATATTTAATTTATAGTTCTAAAGGATTAATTTAGTCTTTGGATCAATAGTATCAATGGTCCAGATTGCATTTTAAAATTTTGGATAGAGTGGTATTTTCGTAATTCACATGTGATGCTTTTACAAATTACATGTGATTGTATACTAAATCACGTGTAATTGAATATTAAAATTTTAAGACTATGTTTTTTACATAGATTTTATTGAATACAACTCAATATATGATATCATTTATCCGTGTGAAACGAGTCGTTACAAATTTCCCCACTTAAACACCTGATATCCCCGTCAAGCCGACATACTGGGAATCTAAACCCCATGAGATATATGAGTTCCGCACTCGCTGCAATCTACGGGACAATGACTCTGATACCATTTGTAACACCGCACGGTCCAAAATAATGGTCTAAACCGATAACTTTGAAATCAACTTACAAATTGGAAGTTATTGGTAACTCTCAACTTTGAACTTATAAGGTACCCTAACTTTCATTCATTTATTATTGTAGGACGAGTTTTATAAACGTCTTCACACACATCCTTGTCATTCTTTATCAATGTGGAACGAGTTATTACAATAAGGTGAATTATAATTAAAAACATTGTTTATAATGTTAATGTCTTATTAATGACTCATTAAGAATATGTTGAAATTATCAAATTCACATATGAAATTAAAGTTGAAAAATATAATAAGTTGACATTATAAATATAGTAAACTAAAATTATTAAGAAACCAAAATTTAATCATATAAGTAAAAAAACATGGATGTCTATATAAAATCCATATGTTATTGATGACTACACTCATTTTCTTTTAAATTGGTTTAAAGACGACATATTGAAAAAATAAACATATTGTGCCATGTTGTATTGTGCGGTAAAATACTAGTGTGTCTCTGTGTGCGTATATTTCTTGGGTTAATGCCACTAAATTGCATCCCACCTTTACAAAATAGTCGATGTAGGTAATTTACCTTTTTATTACTCAAATAGGTAATGTAATTGTGATGACATGTTAAAATAAGTACATATTTTGAAGATTTTGATTTTATTTAGTTGGACCATCAAACATTGGTGGTATAACCGGAATTTCTTCCTAGTGGTGATGGTGGAGCCATTTTGGTCTCCTAACGGCCGTCATTGTTGGATTTAAAGAAAACAACAATGCAACCACCACCGAAATAATGACCGACAAGAGGCCGACCACACACCACTATCACTACTAGGAAGGAATTCCAATAAGGTCACCAAGATTTAGTGGTAATCCAGGAGTGGGAACTTTGTCTAGAGCAAAACCTAATAGAAAATTAGGTTCTTACTTTACAATTCACCACAAAATAGGTTGGTTACTTGTTATGGTACTAGAAAAGTAAAATACATACATAGACACTTTTAAAAAAATAGGATGTTATTTGGTGACCTTTAAACTTAATTCTTTATTTATTTCTGACATAACATAGTGCATTTAATTTCATCAACACGAAAAGGTAGAACGGAGGAATTAAGTTCAATTAACAAAACTAGTATGTACGGAGATGGTTTGCACACAAAAAGGTTTTTTAACATACACAACAAAACGTATGTAATACGCTTCCCCTAAATATGTAAATGAGAAAATATATCACAAATATATAAGAATAAAAATATCATAATTATTGTTGTACATTAGTACATGACCATCCTTTTGTATGCAAATGATCGATCTCCCGGTATGTATAGTTTTTTCTAACTTCAAGTTAATTAAAAACCTCTCTGGAAGATTTGATCCGTGCAGTTGTCACTACTCAACTTAACATAGATCAAAACAAGGATAAGGATGTAAAAAGAAGAAACAAATGTTTATGTCACATCTACAAGTTTGGGCATCGAAATGCATTGATGCAATTGCATACATATATAAATAAAATTCAAATAAGTGTGAAAAAGAAATTACATATAAATAGACAACCTATATATATACACGTAAAGATTGATGGCTATATAGATATATAGAATCAAGATCAAATAATGGTAAAAAAATGTAAGAGGCGTAAGAGTTAATCTAAGCATGACATGTGACATTTATAGAGTAAGGGTATTATAGGTACTTTGTATATATTTTCTCTATTTACTTATTTATCATTCATACCATTTATAAAAGGAAGGTGATAAATCCTCTTACAAAATTGATTCATCCACATAATTGTATAATAACCTTAAAGTTATATTACAAGTTAGTGAATCATATATTTCCTTTGATGAATAAATTTCATAAGTGAAAATATCATCTCCTTTTACATAAAACCCCTCCACCCCCTCTCATAATTTGAAGCGTATTAATGTGGAACCATAAAGTACCTCCGCCATAGGTCTTCGGCGACCAACGCCTCCCGCCTCCCACTTCCTCTGCCTAGCCAGTGACCACCCTAAATAGCCTCCGCCATGAGGTCATCGGCAACGCTAGCCTTTCCCATCATCACCCCTCACCATTGTTAACCCTAAAATATAACCACGACCGCTGCTCCTCATCTGCACGGCGGTGATGTCCGACCGTCCCGTATGGCCATTGTCGCTCTCAAAGTCACGGCCGATGAACCGCCGCTTCTCATCTACACAGCGGAGATGTCAACAGAGTGGTACCGGCAGCAATTCCCCTATAACCCTAGTTTTGCCTGGTTGCCCGAAGCCGACAAACCCTAGATGTCGAAGCAAAGTCACAACCGATGAACTGCCAAAGTTGTAGATTAGATTTAGTCGCACAACCACCATGAGTCCAATGCTCCCGCTGTAAACAACTTCTCCCTCGAAATCTACCGGGAGTCATAACTCAACTCTTCTCATGTATCAATTTCTTGTTTTGTTTCATTCATCAATTTATTGTTTCGTTTTAATCGTCAAATGTCTTTATATTTGATGCTAATTTTGGTGTATATAGAGTCAGATTCATGTTTTTGATTTTATTTTTGATTTTGTTTCATCTGTTTATATGATTATATGAATGTGTGAAAAATTCTTGTGTAGAATTTCACGTATGTTTCATCAGTTTTATATTTTCATCAGGTATGTGTGTGTTAATATTAATTAATATTGTTTATGCATCAAATTGGAATAAGTAATTTGTAACAGATTCGTATTAATTACATGTATGAAGCTTTTTGCTCATCAAAATTTAAAATTGATATACATCATTTGTCTTTATCTTCTTTTCATCTCAACTGTGTTGATGTTGATCATCAAAATTCAATTCATATTGATGTGTTATTCATCGATTTTAGTTTCTTTCTAAATTTGATTCTTCATTTTCATATAATTGTATCACAACGGTATCATCATTTTTTAAATAAGGAATATACATAATTGTAGGAGCTGTTAATATTTTTTTATTTCCTAATCTACCTTTAAACTTTATTAATTTAACGGTTACTATTAATTAGCTTTTAACCATTTTTATTTAACTTTTGATAAAATCCAATGACTTAAAATCCCTATTACACCTCTTACCTAGATTTAACTCTTACAATATCATTGTCCTAAATATATGAAAAATGTTCAATATAGTCTTAATTTAATTTATAGTCCTTAGGGATAATTTATAGCCACTAAATTTTAAAATTCAATAGTACAGATTCAATTTTAAATTATAATTAAAATTGATATATTTGTATAAAAGAGGCATTTATGACTTTTTAACTATTGGTCCCCGCTTTCTCTCTCCTCTAATTTATTTAAAATTAATTATCTCACAAACCGTTAATCGTTAGATGAAACGAATTATACCGTTGCGATCCTTGTGTTCCCCTTTTTTATTAGAGAGGTCACTTGATATACTTTCGACAAAAAAAAATTTCTCATTTTGTTAGATTGGACTTAAATTTTATTAAAGTATAATCACATGTGATTCATAGAGGTGTGATCAATATAGTCTTTATAAAGTTATAATTTGGTGTTTGATAATCCGACAAAGTTCTATGGTTTAAACAAAAAAATCAACAAATGAAAGTGATTCTAAGTTATTAGTTGTTTCATAACACATGTGATTATCTATCTCTTATACATGCACATAATTACAGGTGATTAGATTAAATGTAGCATTTTTATGTCACATATTTGACAGAATCAATCACATGTGATTGCGTATTCAATCACATGTGATTTTGTACAGAATCACATGTGATTGAATACCAAAAACATAAGATTTGGTATTCAATCACATATGATTGCATATTTAATCACATGGGATTTTGTACAGAATCACACGAGAGTTTCTACAGATTCAAATGTGAATGAATACCAAAAAACATGAGATTTGGTATTCAATCATATATGATTGCATAGGGGATTGTTCAAACGAGAACCATTCTTATTACGAGTACCAATATAAAAGACATCGAATTCGAAGGTGTTGGGGAGATAATCACTTCACCCTAATAATCAACTCTGCCTATCCTAAAACATAGAATTTGATGATAACCAAACCCTACATTCAGTATGACTTAGAATTCAAACATGTGTTGTTTGAATCAGTTTATGTGAAAATATGCTAAGTATGGAACCATCAGCTGAGGAAAATAAGCCATCAGCTGAGCATCAGATCCTACTCAATGTATCAGCCAAAGGATATCAGCCAAGGAGCATCAAATGAAGAAAACAAGTAAAGAAGACCATCAGCTGAGGAAAACAGTCTATCAGCTGAGCAAAATTGTTGATCAGCTGATAAAAATATTCCATCAGCTGAGTAAACAGATTGATCAGCTGAGTGAAGAAAGTGATAAGCTGAGTGAAGAATTTGATCAGCTGAGTGCCTATTCTATCAGCTGAGTGAACAAATGGATCAGCTGAGACCTAGAAGCATCAGCTAAGTAAGTCTTCCTTTACACAAGTCATCTCTCCTCATAAACTAATGTATTTGATTGATCAGCTGAGCACTCTTGATCAACTGATCATCCAAATACATGAGCTTATGTTCTCCTAAGCTTACTATTGAACAGCTGAGCATCTATATGATCAGCTGAGCAATATGTATCAACTGAGTCCTAGCTAAAAGTGATTAACTGATATATTTTGTCAACTGAGTAGTGAATATCAGAGTTCCTTGTACAATCTGTTAGCTGAGTCGTGAAAAATATCAAATCTATTCTATCTTTTCAGATTGTAAGTCATATGTAAAAGGCAGACCATGTGTTGTTCTATTATGCCTTAAATCTTTGTTTGTAAAAGTAAAATGCACTTTTTGGATCAAGTATGAGACAAAAAGGTTTGATCTTATCCCCTAGAAAAGGATAATGATACCTCAAACAGACGAAGATCTTGAAGATTTGTTCAAACAACTAAGTATGGCTGGCAATCCCATACTTGGTAAAGTCAAATCAATCAGAAGCATGGTGTTGATTAAAGTACAATCATGGAAAGGGAAAGATATTTCTACACGACAGTAGATGTGGACTTTAATATTTTATATTGTGAATGGGTTGCACTTTTGCAGAAAAGTACGATTACTTTTATCATACATTTGATTAAAGTAACTTTACTTTTCACCCACTACCTTTACAATTAAAATATTATATTTCCACATCCTCTTGGTCTCTTACCTTCATGCAACCGGATCCACCAAGACTTCTATATATATTCATGCATGGTGGACATGCAAAAAGAATATACTACACAACACAACAAAGTGAAGTCTCTACTACACTAAAAGAAAATCTCACCAATTGAGAAATTTCGTAGAGTATAAGCATTGTGTAGTATCAAACTTGTTCATGTGTTGAACACTCTAAATACATTATTTGTTTTAGAGTTAGCTTGTCTATGTGTTAGACAAATTGATTGCCACCTTTTATTGTACTTAGAATTTCCGCTTCTAGTACATGTAATTCTTGATTCATATCAATAAGAATTATATAAAAGTATATAAGTGTGTCTTTAATTTTTAAAAGCTAAAGTTTGTATTCAACCCCCCCTTGTACAAACATTTGTTGTTGCGTACTCAATCTGGGACTAACAGAAGGAGAACACATCTAGACCTTTGATAGAGGATATAGGGTTAGGCCTGTCAATGGGTCAGATCTTGCCCCAAATCTGATCCGATCTGCCCCATTTATTGGATCCAATGGGTCTAAATATTGGATCCATCGCCCCAATAAGAGATCCAATAGGTCGACCCATTTAATTGGATCACTACGTGGGTCGATCCAAGATCTGTCTGGATCGATCCATTTAATATTAAACTACAATTTAATTTTAACCATCAACTATCATCAATTTATCGGTCATCACCCACCATCGCCGTGGCTACCGCCGTCGCCTATTACTACCCCGCCACCCGTCCTCGCCATCACCACCCCCACCGCCGACCACCGGCCGCTGCCACCACCGTCACCGCCGAACACGAGTAACAAAAATCCGGCCTCGTTCTTTCCATTTCCTGATCTTTCTGTTGATGGGAGTATGGATATAATGAAATTGGTGTTGAAAAAACATATTTCAGCTGAAGATATCATAAGGCTGTCGAAAGATTTGAAGCATATACTTTACAAGTAAGTCTGCTCTTATAATCTTTGCATTATTCTTTTCATTATGACATATTTGATTGATCTAGGGAGTGTTTGGATACAGGTATGATGTTAATCACAAGTTAAGCTAAGACGACAAGCTTGTTGCATGGAAAGCGTTATTTTTTCACCCTCGAAGGGAGGAGAAGATTGGAATGGGACTTTATGAAATAAAGGTAAAACAAAAAAATCGATAAAAAAGTCTTCGGTTCAAAATAAATGTTTTTCCCATTTTCAAGATTCTATTTTTCCAACTTGTATTGTATATAGGTCGGGCATCCCTTGAATCATGGAAACACGCGTTGCTTTGTTGTGGAGCGAGTTGATGGAACAACCGAAGATTTCTCGTATCACAAATGCATTCATCACGCGTTGAAATTGATTGCCCCTTTCGAAGCGAAGGTATACTATCAATTTTGTGGTGACAGTGTCGGCGGCGGCGGCGGTGGTGGTAACAGCGACGGCCGGCGGTGACGGTGGTGGTGGTAACAGCGGTGGTGGTGGTGACGGCGGCGGTGATGGTGGTCACGGTGGCAGCGGCGGGTAGTCGGCGGTGGTGGTGGTAACGGTGGCGGCGGTAGTGGGTGGTGGTCAAGGTGGCGGGTGGTGGCTGGCGGTGGTGGTGGTGGTGACGGTGGCGGCGGTGACGGTGGCGGCGGCGGGTAGTCAACGGTGGTGGTGATGGTGGTGGCCGGCGGTGGCGGGTGGTGACGGTGTCTGCGGCGGCGACGGGTGGTGGTGGTGGTGGGGTGGGGTAGGGTGGGGACGTAGGGTGGGGTAGTGGTTGAACAAATATTTGATAAATTATACTATAAATAATAAAATATTAAATGGGTCGCTGTGGTTCAAGATCCATTAGTAATGGATCTGATCCAAATCTAAGTGATTGGATCTTAATGCTAATGGGTCAGATCCAAATCCAATTAAATGGGTCTACGGGTCAGGTCAGATCTTTAAAAGATCCGATCCGATCTGCCCCATTGACAGCCCTAGATAGGGTGTTACTAGTACACAATATATGCATTCATAGGTAGACAATGCAATTGGCGTGGGTGAAATTGCATATGTACATACATGTATAAACGGTTTTAAGCAAACGTTGATTTATTTAAGCAAACATTCAAAATTAATAAACGTTAAAAATTAATAAAACAACACATTGAATATTGTTATAAATCACATTTGATTGTACATTAATAAAATTTAAGTCCAATCTAAAAAAATGAAAAAAAGTTTGTCAAAAGTATATCAAGTGACCTCTCTAATAAAAGAGGGAAACACAAGGATCGCAACGGTATAATTGGTTTCGTCTAACGATTAACGGTTTGTGAGATAATTAATTTTAAATAAATTAGAGGAAAGAGAAAGTGAGACCAATATGAAAAAAGTTAGAATTGTCCTTCCTTATATCAATTTTAATTATTATTTAAGATTAAATCTAAACAATTGATCTTGAAATCTAATGGCTAACAATTGTCACTCAGGACTATAATTTTAATAATGACTATATTGAACAAAACTCCTAAGACCACGCGTACGCCCTCACCCGAAGGTCCCGGGTTCCTTGGGTTCCTTCGGGAACACCCATACGCCCCCCCATCGGGTCCGAGGCCGGGTCCGTGAAACCGATTCACCCGATTTTTTTTGTGTGAGTGTAACGGCTATTTAACAAAAAAATTACCCCCCAACGGATATATATCCTTTGTGATATATATATATATATATATATATATATATATATATATATATATTTATATTTTTTTTAATTCTGCTATAAATACCAAACACTTTCAACTTTCATCCAACTCTTCCATCTTTCATCCAACTCTTCCATCTTTCATCCAACTCTTCTAAAAAAATTACACTCTTCTCCTATAAATATATAACCACCCCTCAACACTTCATATAAAAAATTCTCCTTCAAAATATGGCATCACTACCACATGCTTCATCGAGCGGTTCATCGGCTTCTGTATCAACCGACGAACAGATCCGGCAGGACGAAGCTATTTATATAGGGTTGCTTCGAGAGGCCGAAAGGTTGCTTTATGAGAGCACCGCGGAGTCATCGAGCAGAATTAGAAGCGGAAACATAGAAAGAGGTCGGGTAACTGCAAACGAACGGTTGTTAAATGACTACTTTGGCGGTAACCCTGTCTATTCTGCGGAGATGTTTAGACGGAGGTTCCGTATGAGCAGACGGCTATTCGAAAAAATCGTTAACGATCTACAAGCAGAGTACGATTATTTAAGAGATGGATGGGACGCGCGAGGGAAAAAAATTTCTCCAATACAAAAGTGTACTTCCGCTATTCGGCAATTGGCATACGGGGTAGCCGCCGACTCTCTTGACGAGTACTTGAGGATGGGAGATAAAACATCACGGGATTGCCTACACAATTTCTGCAGTGGTATTATGGAGCTTTATGGTAGAGTTTATTTACGGAAACCTACTTACACCGATGTTCATCAGTTATACACCGCGCATGAGGAATACCATGGATTTTCCGGCATGCTCGGCAGCGTAGACTGTACTCATTGGGTGTGGGCAAATTGTCCGGTTGCATGGCGGGGTCAGTTCATGAGAGGTGATCACGAACATCCAACAATAATGCTAGAAGCGGTGGCATCACAAGACCTATGGATATGGCACGCGTACTTTGGCGTTGCGGGTTCCAACAACGATATAAACGTTCTCAACCAATCACCCATCTTCAACAATATCTACGACGGAAAAGCCCCCGAGTGTCCATTTCAGGTGAACGGAGTCACCTACAAGCACGGATATTATCTAGCTGATGGGATATATCCGGAATGGGCTACATTTGTAAAATCATTTACGTGCCCACAGAACGATAAGCGGAAAAAGTTCAAGGCGGCGCAAGAATCGGCACGAAAAGATGTTGAGCCTGCTTTTGGCGTGCTCAAACAACGTTGGCATGTACTTCATAATCCGGCACGCGGATGGCATCCAAGAAGACTGGGAAACATTATGTACGCTTGTATCATTTTACACAATATGATACTTGAAGACGAAAACAATGCCATTTGTAGTTTATACCCGCACGACATTATATCGTCGGATATCGAAACACAAATAAGTGAACAAGCACGCGCGGCTAACGTACGAGAAGTCAAAAACCGAGAGACGCATAATAACCTTCGGTCGGATCTGGTCGAGCATATTTCACGTATCCAACTTTCGGATAACGAAGACGAGTAGCTTTTTTTAATTTATTAATCTAGATTTAGAGTATTGTAATTTTTATTTTATAATAATAATATTTTTATTTAAATCTTATGAAGTTTTTATATATATTCTTATTTTTTATAGAATTGTTTTAAATATTTGAATTTGTTAAATATATAAATGTGTAGTTAAATAAATTAAAAAAAAGTGAAAAAAAGTTTCGGTTGAAAGGGAGAGGCTATATTTGGGTTTGGGGTTGGTTTGGGTCGGGAAGGAAAAAGTAAAAAAAGCTGATGTGGCGCTGATATGATATTGGGGTTGGAAAGGAAAAAGGAAGAGGCTATACTCATGGACTATATATATATATTGTTGATCATTTATTTGTTCATTAATAATTAATACGAAGTAATTATAATAAATCCATCTTCATATTAATTACTAAGTTAGTTAAAGTAGGATCGTTACCAAATAGATTATTAATATATTATTTTATATACTTTTTTTTTTCATAAATGTAATTAGTAATTACTATTCTTTGTATTTATAATAATAACGATAATAGTGAGTGAATTTAAATCCCAAAAGATACTCTAGCATATCATTTTCCCTCTCCAAAGTTTCGCATCATTATATCCACTACACCCCAAATATGTCAATCACTCATTTTGATATCATTGTCTCTTAAAAGTTAAAATAATATATATTCCAAATTAAAGTTTTCTTTCTTCAAACAAATACGAAAATATATAGAGTTAATATTCCAAAATAATAATAATAATAATAATATTTTTGCAAGAAAATGTGTTACATTTGACTAATTTACGTACCATATATAGTCATTGACTTCAATTCGGACGGACTATATATATTGGAAACTAGATCAAAAATTCTATTAACCGTCTCATAAGTCACAAATGAACCAACCTAGCTTAATTGACTAGGGTTACAACAAGTCAAGATGACCTCAAACTTTGATTCAAGAATGTTAAAATTCAAACTTAATTGATCTTGTTAAATGAGCCTTTTTAAGTTAAACAATATTCGATCGGTTAATTAATTAGAAAATACTTATTATAAAAAGAGTATTTAATAGCACAAAAAAACCATATATATAATTATCACATAAATTAATTCTATTTTTGAAAACCAAATAAAATTATCTATAATCTCACTTTTAGTTACTTTTTTGTGATCAAATTAGCCCACCGAATTAAAAAGGTTGGCTACCTCGTTTTGCATGATCTAAATAGTTAGGTTAAATAGGTGATCATATAGTATAGTCGTTATTTTTAATTAGTATTTAATAATAATAATAAAAATAATATATTTTCAATTTTTTATACTTACTATATATATAGCTTGTTCAAAAACCAATATTTAATTAATTAAATCACATACGTACGTACCGTAATGTATAATTTTCTTTCCAATTAATTTCAAAATGTTGCGACTTAATTGCCAACTAATTAATTTATTAAAAATGGTTATTAATTAATTCTTTGCTTAGTTCATAACGAGTCAACATTTAAACACAGATAAATCGTTCGCCAAATCTCTTAATACTATCAACGACTGCTAATTGACTACAACGTTTCAACAAACCTCACTAAATTTTTTGGTAACCTAATTATTCACCCAATTTTATTTTTTATTTTTAATTATACGTACTTTCTCTATCGTTTTAAAAAAAAGGTGGTTCCAGAAGATATTTTTAGGGTTTTTTGATATTACAAACAAACTTTAATTAAATTTAACAAAATTATGCATGAGGGATAATTACACATGACTCATGTGTTTGAAATTTTTATGTATATTTATATATATATATATATATAATATATTTGTCTCTAAACAATGAACTTAACATAGTATAATCTTGTGCATGTTAAAAGATGATTAAAAAATCTATTACAACAAAAATTAAAAAAAAATAAAAATCTAATTAATTAGAAGGGCAAATCCATGAACTTTCATTACCTTGAACTTGATCACCACCGCTTCTTGATGAAACAAGATTCTCTAAACCAGAATTTAACTTTGAGCCACCAATGTTTTGAGTATTACCAATTACGTCCTCAAAACTTTCCAACTTCTCATCTTGGCCCCTCCATCTTTTAGAAGAATTTTGCAACCCGCTTAAATCGTTGGATTGTTGAGGAATTGAGGTTTGTAGAAGAGATTGGAAAGATAGCATTGGGTTGTTTTGTAAATCTAACAAAGTCGAAGGTTGTTTTTGGAACTCATGAATACTAGTAGAGGGTAAATGGTAATTGCTTGAAGTAGTGGCGGTGGCAATATTATTGCTAGTGCCAGACTCGACAATATTGGCTGTGGAATTCAAAAATGGTGGCGGCTGCTGCTGCTGTTGAACTTTCTGCGGCGACGGCCGGAGTGGGTACAACGATCCGGTGGTTCCACCGCCGCTGTCGCCGCTTCGACCAAAAAGGTCTAGGCGGCGAGAAAAGGGTGCGGCGGCGAAAGGTGCGGTAGGGATGCCGGTGAATTCTTGAACCATTTGCCGGAAGTTTGTGGTGTCGGTGGTGAGCACCGTGGTGGGTGCTCGCCGGGAAGCCCGTGTCCGTTTCTTTGGGTTTTTAGTCGTTACTCCTACGTGGTGATGATCCGATCCACGACCTGTTTTTGAGGTTGGGTCCATAGTTGAAGAGTTATGGTTCATCGGGTATGAACCGAAGTCCGATAGATTCTGGTCCTGCCGGACCGGAGGTATGGGTCCGGTCCAGGCCGAACCAGGATCTTGAAGCGGGTTAAAGTTTGGCGAAAAGGATGATGTTGAAGAAGGATTAAAGAAAGTGGTAGTGCTGTCAGCAGGTGGCGGACGGTGGTGGTGGTTGAGTTGGGGGTGGTGAGACGACGGTGGTGGTTGTGATTGGAGGAGGTGGTTGAGGTTTGGATTGAAGTGGTTGGAAGGATTAAAAAAGGAAGAGATTGATTGAGTTCTCGAATCATATTCTTCATTATCGCCGCCGGTGCCACCACCACCACCGGCGGCGCCGCTTGAAGATTGAAAGCTGCCGCTGTTGCTTGAGTCCATGGTGGTGGTTGTTGGTGATGATGATGGTGGTGGGAAATGAAACTAAGAAGAAGGAAGAAGAAAAAGTCTAGCTAGAAAGGTTTTTATCCAAGATTTCTAATGGTCATGGGCATTACAAATCAAAAGGGATAATTTTGCATTTGACTATTTATTGATAGGTTTCTTTTTATATATTATTAAAAAATTAGGTTGTTTATCACTAATCCATAGAGCAAGGGAAGTGACATGAATAGAACATACACTAGCTATACAACAATAAATACCTATTTACACATTTATGTCTTTAAATGTATGAATAAGAAATTAAAATAATAGTTACAAAGGGATATATAACTATATATATATATATATATATATATATATATATATATATCACTTAATTATATGGTTAAAGTGCGTTGTATTTTGATCATCTCTCGTTTATTATAAATAATGGTGACAATAATAGATTAGATTTAGATGTGGTGTTATCATAATTACATCCCTGGATATATCTATTTAAATTTTTATCACTTATACCCATTTTCATATTCATTTTAAAATATTTCATCCTCTATATCCGTATCTATCAAATTTAGGGGTGTTCACGGGCCGGGTAGTGGAATTTTGTAAACCGTTAATGTGGGGCGGGTATCTAATTTTAGAAATCAAAACCGAACCGGTACCCGAAGGAAGTGGGTATCCATAGTTCGGGTCACAGTTTTCCTAAATTGAGCTGCTTTTCATTTTTGTTGTTTTCAACAAGTTTAGATTTATAATATAGTAATAAATAATGGTAGAAACAAATCAGCAATAATGAATAAATTATTAACAAAAATCGAACAGATCTTCGATTAGAGCATTTGTAGAAACAAAAAACCGCTAGGATTGAAGTTGACACTGTTGATCGATTTCAGTATCTCCATCTTGAACTCTTGTTCGTTGCGAGTTTGCAAACTCTCGATATCGAAGCTAAAAAAAAGAATTTGGGGAGACTAGTGATAAGTTAGATAGTTTTGAGGAATTTAAGTTTTCTAATAGCTTTTGTTATTTATATATATATATATAAGTTAAAAGCATGCAGGACGGGACAGGTACCTGCGGATATCGAATTTTAAAAACCAAACCAGCCTCGTGTTCAACGGGGTATCGTAGTTTTTCGGGTTACAGGTTTTACGGGTATCGGTTTTGGTTCATGCGGGGTAGTTTGATTTGTTGGTTTTTCGGTTTTTTGAACAGCCCTAATCAAATTAAGGGTAATAGATATCTATCGAATGTTAGAAAGAATTTTTTAAATTTAGTAATATTCGTTAACATAAATATATAGTCTCTTCTAAAAAAAATACAAATTCACACATAACTTGATATAACATTAATCAAAACATAAAGCATGCTTTCTAATTATACAAAATTTTAATTTTTAGAATATTATCTACTAAGTGTAACTTTAACTTGCATGGTTTTTTATATTTTTAAAGTTTTATTTATATATAAATTTTAAAAATCTGGTAAATATATATATGGATTTATATACTTAATTATATAGAACATAATTTTAGACAAATCTAATTTCGGATTAATAGATTCATCCATAAATGAAAATTCCGTTATCCATATCTACCCCTCTAAATATCTATATCCGATAGGTTGTTATAATTTACACGATGCAAAGTAAAATGAAATTTAAAAATGAAAAACCAAAACGACTAATGCTCGGATATAAAATTTTAAAATAAAGTAGGAAAGTATCTATTTGAGATTGGAAATATCATGAAATTTAATTTCAAATATTTGTTATGTATTCACACTATCTAGTTCAAATTCAAACTCATTCCGGTGTAATTTTACTTTTTTTAACCATTCTAATTTTTCATTATAAAATTTTAATTGAAAATAGTTCTTAGTTTTTCATTAAAAACACAAAAATGAAATTTAAAAAGTATTTATAATTTTTTTCATAAAACAGAAAAGTGAATCAAAAGAGAAAAGAAAATAAAAAAAAATAAACACGAGCAAGATTATTAAATCTAAATAAAAATATTTGAGGTTTGATGACCTTGATTTTCAAGCTAACAACCGAAAGTGAATAAAAGACTATTTCCACCACCAATATAGTTTTTAGTAATATTTACAACTTTATGATCTTGCCTTACCCACACCATGTCAAAATGTTAGGGTGCTCAAATACAAGTAGATCATAATTAAGAGAGGTCCTTAATTTGGCTCAACTGACCATTTCATGGTTCTTCGCTCTTACTTCCTAAGGTATATATATACTTAGACCCTCCGCATTGGTCTATATACCCGATGTGGGGTTGTATCGGGTAAGCCGGGAACACCATCGCCCCTAGTAGGGTTCGGATGGGTCCGGCACCCGTCTAGCCGTGGAACCCATTGCGGGTTGTTTTTTTTCTCTTTTTCTCTCTTTCTCTCTCATTTAATATATATATATATATATATAGGGGAAGGTTCATTTGAGAACCGTTTTTATTGCGAGAACCGATCTTAGCCGTTCATTTTGGATAATGGAATTCATGGATGAAGAGCGTGGGGGGATTGGGAGTGGCAGAGTGTATGTAAGGAATTCATGGGTGGGCAATCCAATTGAATGAGGGGGAATTGAACGGCTAAGATTGGTTCTCACGGTTCTCGCAATAAAAACGGTTCTCAAATGAACTTTTCACTATATATATATAGTTTATTAATATTTGATGTGGGGTTGAATATGGTTGAATAGTGTTGAATGTGGGGGTTTGTGGGATAAGTTGGGTTGAAGGTGAAAGATGATGTGGATACTGATGTGGTAGTGGGGTAAGTTGGGTAACACCCTGACTAAAGGTTTTCAATTCATCTTAGCCATTCTACATCACATCTCAACTTGAGACCCATTAGATCACAAGATCTATACATGATTTCCATGAGAAGTCCAACTCATTTGGACTAACTACACCACTTCGATGGTGATACAATATCTATTCTTCTATCATAGAAGATACACTTCAACAGAAGATTCCTGATTTTCGGTCCAAATTTAAACTTTTCGAAATCTCAATTTTCGGTCCAATATCTATTCTTCTTGTACACGATTGCGGAAGCATTTTAATCTTTAAGAAATATATTTCAACGAATTATAAAATCTTTCATCAATAAATCATATCAATAATACAATTTCAAAATCCTTGGTGTTACCACAGTCAATCTCACGACCATATTTAAAAAGGTAGGAAATCCAAGATTACCGGAAATGCAAACAATCCAATAATATGCCCAAGGCATCTACCCGCCTCACCAAGGCCTCTATACAACCTGCGGATACAAAACATTTTAACACACTGAGTTAGCTATAAACATAGCTAGTGAGTACAACCAAAAATCATTTATCTTTACAAAACCAAGTCATCATTTTTCTCTTTTGAAAACCAAGTTTGGCAATCAATATACTTCAAAAGTATACACATAAACACATAAGGATGCGGGTCTGTCCATTGGGCCACAATGTATCCACGTGATAGCTAGCCACGGTCAACACGTACCCACATGGGGGATAACCACATAACCCCGTCAAGGTGGGGGATGCACAAAGCAGTCCACCTTACAACGGTTATCTGGAGTGTAAGCCATGTTCACCAAATCCACTCGTGTTGCCTCAGGTTCGGTGGCTCGTCAGCCCAGTGAACCCACACAGTCATGATGGCTACTAACATACCACTCCACTCTCTGCACCGATTCCTCAACCACCCGTACATCGCGGTTCCTCAATTGTCGAAGCCACATGAACCTCTGTGCACGTCTCAATGGCTAGGAACCCTATGGTACAGAGTTCATATCACACAGTGGTCCGGACCAAAACACATTCCCCGAAGGGTCACATAAGCACATACCCCGAAGGGTTACATAATCACATACCCCGTAGGGTCATATAACAACTTACCCCGAAGGGTCTCATAAATCACATACCCCGAAGGGTCACATAATCTCATGCCAACAAGGTGTAACATCCTCAAAACGGGCCTAAACGTGTGCGATCGTGATACGTCGAGTATTTAATTGAATTAAATAAAATATATATATTTTAGAAAATGATATAAAATATGAAAATAATAGATAAATGGGTTATTAAAAATATTAATAAAAATAGATAAATGTTATAAAATATCGAACGGTTTCAAACGAAGATTCCAGAAATATCCTCGTTAGTTGAAACGGTTAAACGGGAGATGAGATGTAAGTTGAAAAGAGGAACAAAATACCCACTTGTGGATAATAATACCCACAAGTCGGTTTTGGGCTTTTTGAATACACAGACTACACACACACATACGTATATACACACACACCCTTATTTTTCTTCCTGTTCTTGCAAATTCAAGAAGAAGAAGTCAAGGGAGATTAACCAAGTTCAAGTTCCAGCCACAAATTCAAGTCCTAATCTGTCCAAGAACATCATCTTCTTCATCTCTAACCTTGTAAGCTTCATTCATGGCTTTTTCTTCATATTCTTGAATTTGGGTTTTTGAAAGAAAACTCACAAACCTTTGTTCCAGCAGAGAATTAAGCTTCTAATTGGTCTTACAAGTAGTTCCTAATCATCCTTTGATCATTGTAAGTTCCAATTCATCCTTGTTCTTGATTTTGCTCTTTCAAGACTTGAAATTCTAGGTTTCAAGTGGGTTCTTTGATTTAGCAATCAAGAACTAAAATTTAAGATTGATATAGGTTGTAATATCATTTATAAGTGTATAGGAATCAATTTCATGAATTAAAGTGGTGTTCTTGATGAGTTTTGAATTTTGGCTCAAATGGGTCAAAAATGGTCAAATACTGGTCAAACTGATTTTGACCTTCAAGAACTGAAATTTAGTGTTCTAATTGATCCTATAACTTGTTAGGATTGATTAGAACTCAATTGGTGCATTAGAAGTGGTGTTTTTGCACAAATCCAATATTTAGCCTAAATGGGTCAAAATGGCCTAAATCTGTTTTTACACATCAAGAACTTATTTTTAAGGTTCTAATAGGTTCATATGACTTGTATGAATTAATTAGAACATTGGTTTTGAATTGGAATGGTTGTTTTGCTTGAATTGGCTAAAATAGTAAAAAATAGGCCTTAAATAGGCAAGAAATTGGAAAATGATACCAAACAATAAGTTTAAAGGTTTTGGTCAGTTGCAACACCTTCAATACATCATATTAGGTGTATATGGTGTGTTGCAAGTGTTGGAATTGGTCTACACCAAGTTTTGGCCATTATGCGCACGTCTTTGTCCATTTAAATGGGATTTTCGTATGAATTAATTGGATAGGAGTTTTTGATGTTAGAAAGCTTCCACAAGTGTCAAATGGTCCTATGAAACACTAAAATTTTACCAAAATTGATTTGGAGTTGAAATGAGCCAAAATGGGCTTGCTGTGCACAAAATAGACACTTGCTGCAGCTCTGCATACTGGTCGCGGCGCGACACCCCTGCACACAGCTTTCTTTGCTGTTTTGTGCCACGTGTTCGCGTGTTGTTGCTTGGGCTGCTATAGTTAGTTAATAAATGGTTTAAAAACACCATTAGGGTATTGTTTCAAGTATCCTAGACGTTCCTCGCGTGTTCAAATGATTGATGCGTAAGTCTTGGTATTATAGGTTGAATTGACAATCCGTAAGCGCCAAAGCAAGGTCTTTGCTTATTCTAGCCTAACAGGTGAGTGCCTAATAACATAACGATTAATATATTTATAACATATATTAACAATGAATTGAATTGAATACCCGGACTTGTAAGCAATTGATTAAGCATTTGAATATGTTGTTGAAAGGTTGTATACCTTGTAGTATGTATGATAAATGATTATCAGGATATTATACGCACTTGATTAAGTGTAGTTTGTAAAGCATGACGATGCTAGACTTAACATGTTGACACAATATGATACGCACTTGTTTAAGTGTAGATTGTAAAGCATGATGATGCTAGGCTTAACTTATTGATATACATAATAGTATGCACTTGATTAGGTGTATGTTATGATGATAGATATATATACATTATTGCGTGCGCGCAATGAGGTAAAGAATGAATGGCATGATGATGCTAGATATTTGATTGGTATAAATAATATGCATCTGTTTAGGTGTATGTTATGTGGACATGATTATGGATTGATTGATGATTCGGTTGAATCAGATTATGTGTTTGTGATTGGGCAAGGTTTGCCCGGACAAAGCTGTCCTACCTGTTGGGCAAGGTTTGCCCGGACAAAGCTGTCCTACCTCTTGGGCAAGGTTTGCCCCAGACAAAGCTGTCCTTTTCGGGTATAGCTGCGGCTGTACAACAGAGGAATCGGTTGATTCCAAAACGCAACGGTGGACGCTTAACAGCTCCCCCACCGGAGCGGTTGATGTGTCTGGTACCCCAGTTTGGTGCATTGAGCCGGGTTCGCTACCCTGCGAGATATGCTACCTCCTGACACGCCAGCTCATCGCGAGATGCTAGGATAAAACTATTTGAGCATGATTGATGATATGTGGTATGTTTATATTGATTGCATGCTATCGTGTACTCACTAGCTATTATAGCTAACAGATACTACTCTCCACATGTGCAGGTGTTCCTTAGGCTGTGAACTCGGGTGCCTGCGGGTAGTTGCATGTTTTTAGGAGGAACACTGGATTTGTTTCACTCTATTATAATATGTTTATGTTTGTTTAAATATAATGGTCGGCCGGTTATGTGTCCGTAACACCAAATGTCGTATGTGGCAACGTTTTGACTGTTTATACAGTTTGCCACGTGTTTTTAATTCTGCTGCATTTTTAAATTATAAGACAGGTTTAAATATTCTATTTACAGTCAAACCCACGCGGTTTGAAAACTTATATAGTATTTTAAAAAGAAAAATTTGGTTCTCAAAAGCACGGTGTTACACAAGGCCAAGTATCTCAAGCATACCAGCTTATCAATAAACACATGAGTGTCACAATCATATCATTTGAGCATGAATGCTCCATATTCAAACCACATTTGGCATTTCAATGCCCATAAAAATCATCCATGTAAACATATATTTTATTTCTCAAAACCATGTTTGTTATTTCAAAACCAAAGTCCACTCCATCATGGAGTATCATGTTCAAAACCATTAACTAAATCACAATTTAAACATAGACCATCTCCAACATGGAGCAATGGTCTTATTTTGAAAACCATCATTTAAAACACATCTTAAATTGAATTCACAATTTCCAAATTCTTTAACTCAAAGGTTACATAAATCATTTATAATTCATATAAACCATATTTGTTGTTACCAAATCAAAGCTTACTCATACATGGAGTATCGGTTTCAAAACCGTCATGTAAAAACAAACTTTAACATAGACCATCTTCAAAATGGAGCCATGGTTCTATTTAAAAACCATTTTCTCGAAATACCTCATATACTGAATTCGTAATCTCAACATTCTTTAGATTCAACAATCATCTTGAAAACATTTGCAATTCATGCAAATCATATTGTAAACAAAGCCATGGACCACATCTTTTAATTCATCACATTTCATCAAACATTTGCCAAACAATCAAAACATATCATGATGACTTGTAATTTTTAACAACAGTTGGGTATCCGCACGGTGTACTCACCTGAGGGTGTGATGAGGATCACAACCCCATCCAAACCAAAGCTTAAACACTTGATCATAAACCTATGATCACAAAACACAAGGTTAACTAACATAAGTTAACCAAAACAAGGTTTCTAGACTCAATTCTAGACTTAGACACATTTTTGGGTCTAAAAAGACTCCATTTATTCCTTATAAAACCTTAGAATCAATCCCCAAACATGAACATAGTCAAATGGGGTCAAAAACATGAATTTTGGAGGTTTCAGGGTGCCTCGCGCCGCGAGAAAATCTCTGGAAAACCATCCCCTTCGACCCAGCTGTGTCGCGCCGTGACTGGCCTGCACAGGTCTGTTCTTCCCTTTTTTCTTGCTGCAAGTTTCCATTTCTTCATTTTCTTAACATCAAACTTCAAAATCAACCAATAAAAACTTTAAAACTCGACTAGAACAACTTTATAACAACAAATATCATCACTTTTGATCATCAATCATCATCAAGAACTCTTTTGCAAGGATCAACCAGATATTTGACCCATTTACACAATCAAACCTCCATTTTAACAAAGAATCACTACAAACAACAACCATTACTCAAATTCAAACACAAAATGAGTTTAGAACTTACTTGATTCGTAAAAACTCACTTGTTACTTTCTTTCTTGCTCAAATCCAAGTTTGAAATGAAGAAGTTTGAACCCCAAACACTTGATTTCTTGAATCCAAACACATAAGCCTTCAACTTTATCCTTGATATCTTCTTCTTCTTCCCAAACTCTCACTAGAACCTTCTAGGCTCTCCCTCTTTCTCTCTACGATTTCTTCTCCTGGAATTAGGAGATATTTGACTTCAATTTTGAAGTCCAAACCCACATATATATATACATAGTTTCATAATTGGTCCCCCAAGTCTTATACTTCTTCCCTTTGCCACCCATTTTAGCTTATACACACAAATATACATAATAATTATCTATTAAGTATAAACCAAACATCTAGTTGTACTAAATATCCATTTGAACTTACATACATACATACATATATATATATATCTTATAATTTTATCAAAATCACATGTATTACAATGATTTTGAAACATATATATTACGATAAAGTCTTTCACGTTAACAATATTCATATACATGTTTATAAATTGGATACAATCGTAAGTCTTCTTTGACTTCTTGTCCGCTAGTGGTGAGGATATGACTTATTTACAAGTTTAATTATGATAATAATTCATGAATGACATTTGTGTAATTTCCATATACATTTACCCTTGTACATATGAGTGAAGATTGATCCTTAGAGTGGACGGTGTGGGCGGTGATAGCCATATGGAAAAGAGCCCAATGTGCCATGGTGGGAGGACCAAAAGTTAACTGTTGTTAGTGTAAAGGACCAAAAGTGAAACAAAGTGTCAACCACAGTGATTATTTTCGTAATTTTTAAAGTTAAAGGACGAAATGTGAAAATCAGTGACAACCATAGGGACCATCTTTGTAATTAACTCTTTCTTCTTCTTCTTTTTTCAGTGGACACCTAATAATTCGGCATACACAATTGAGGGTCAAGCTTTGTTATTTTGTTTCCAAAATCGACACCATTACCGAACCCTAAAAGTTGAGACCCTACCTATGCCTACGAATGTCCAAGCCACACCTTCTCCGGTAGTCTAACCGACTCCCTCTATGTATTTTGATTGATAGTTATGTTTTTTAAGTATTGTAGGTTATATTAGATATATATAAATATGTAAACTTTAAGATTTTGAGAACCGGGTTGATCCTTCAGTCAAAACAGCTGACCCGTGACCCGTTTATTATGCCAGGCACCAGCTCAACTTAAAACCGAGTTCTAAAAGAGACTTGTGGTGATATTAATTTATTTGATATTTTCAATTTCATGTAAACAAAAAAAAGCTATATACATATATATATGGAGAGAGAGAGAAATAGAGAGAAAATTATTTAAGAACCGTAAAAATTATCGTGGACCAATCAATTAATATCTTGTCTTAATAAAGTAAATTAAATAAAAAAAGACAAAATGGTAATTATAAAAATTTGTTTTTTAGGCGACACCGCAATTTGGTAGTACCACAACATATGAAATTGTTTTTTTTTATTTATTAAACTTGTGAGAAAAATAATAATTTCTGGCGACTTTTTTTACTTTCTTTTTTCTTCATTTTACTTTCTTTTTGATAGGTAGTAACAATTTTTTTGGTTTTTTTCCTTTACTTCCTTCTTTATTTGTTAATCACAAGAGAAATAATTTATCCTTCTATTATTTAATCTTACTTATCCTCCTACTTATTTGATTAATACAAGTGTCAAAATCAATTGATGGTACGAGGAGAGAGAATGCGTACATTACATATGTCAAACATTAAGCAGGTAGGAGGATGAAGTAGGAACAAATTGTATGAGGAAATATCATTTCTCTAATCACAATCATTTATATTTTTTGTTGGAAAATTTTGAGTTATATATTAAGTACTTATACTCCACACTTGCATCTAGGTATACATGTGCATATATGCACTAGATGCACACGTGCACGGTGCATATATGCACCCTAGCCACCTGTGCTAAAACAAAACCTAGTAATATTATTTGTGCTACAAAAAAATCTACTGTAATGTGCACATATGCACCTATCCGCACCTGCGCTCGAAAAAAGTAAGGGATATGTGCACATGTGCAAAATTCTGTACCCGTACTGGAAAAAAATTATACATGCACATGTACAGAAATTTGTACCTTTGTTTGAAAAATTCAATGTTACGTCTACAACTGCAAATGCATATCTGCACGAGATGCACGAGATGCACACGTGCACGGTGCATATGTGCACCCATACGCACCTATGCAGTATGAACAGGTAGTTCACGCATATATGTGCTTGAAAAAAGTCGTCTGTTATGTGCAAATGTGTATACATCTCATGTTGTGCTAAAAAACCCGAAAAAAAATTTCTTTTCTTTGAAAAAGTATAGCAATATGGATGTCATATTAAATAACATATTTTTTTCGTTAATTTGATATAATTTTCGTATTCTTATATATTTGAATTTGGTGGATATTTAGTTTTAAAAAATATGGGAGTAAGTAGTTCCTCCTTTATTTAGGCAATTACCTAAAATACCCTCCAGCATTTTTGAAAAGTGAAAATGACAACTGCGGTTTTAATTAATTACATGTTTGTCACAATTAATATTAACCTTTGATTAATTATGATCAATGACTATAAATGTTTTCGCGGTACTCGCAATAAAATTGGTTCTCAAATGATCCCTCCCATATATATATATATATATATATATATATATATAGGGAAAAGTTCAATCGAGAACCGTTTTTGTACGAGAACCATTTGTAACAAAATTAATGACTTATTAATGGGAGTATTTTATTATTTATATATTTACCCAACCATGAATTATGTGTGGGTGAGCTGTCATTAATTTGCAATACTTGATCTTCCCAAAATACCCCTCATTAATGCGTCATTAATGAACCGTAAAAAATACTTAGCTATTGATTAAATTTTTAATCAAGGTACGTGCGGGTGAGCTGTCATTAATTTGAAATACTTGATTTTCTCAAAATACCCCTCATTAATGCGTCATTAATGAACCGTAAAAAATACTTAGCTATTGAATAATTTTTAATCAAGGTACGTGCGGGTGAGCTGTCATTAATTTGAAATACTTGATTTTCCCAAAACATCCCTCATTAATGCGTTATTAATGAACCGTAAAAAATACTTAGCTATTGATTAATTTTTAATTAAGGTATAAGATTGGTTCTTGCAGTTCTCGTACGAAAAACAATATTTATTTGAACTATATATATCTATATATAGGGGATGGTTTAAACGAGAACTGTTTTTCGTATGAAAACTGTGGGAACCAATCTTGGCCATTCAAGTGGTTAGTGGAATTTATGGATGAAAAGCGTGGAGGTATTGAGCGTGGCAAGGTGCATGTAAGGAATTTATGAGTGGATAATCCAATTGAAAAAGGGGCAATTAGATGGCTAAGATTAATTCTCGCAGTTCTTATACGAAAAACAGTTCTTGTTTGAACCCTCCCATATATATATATGTATGTATATATATATATATATATATATATATTATAATTATATTTATATAGTTTGTTAAAAGTTAGAATTAAAAACCACCTTAATTACTAAGTAGCACCAATTAAATAAGTGAAATACGTATCAAGAGTTTTAACCATTTGTTTGAATAAAGTCTGTGATGGAGTAGATGAGACGTTTGAAGAAAAAGAATTTAATGTAATAAATAAATAAACGTTAATATTAATGCTACATGATCCCGATGAAGAAGACGTTTATTTCAACTTGTCATTTCTAACGTTTTTTATGGGGTGGTGCTTTAGGGATCATATATAAAACCATAAGCATCCATCCTTTTACTTTTCCTTATCATATTAGCATCACCTCATATTTTCATTTCATACCCCTTCATCCCAGTAAACCTATCTCCATCCCCCTCAACTGTTCTACATCTTTTTTTAAAAAAAATTATATATAGAGAGAGAGGAGAAAAATAGAGAGGAGAAGAGAGAGAAATACACCTACTTAAAGTAAGTTGTAACAAGTGAACACTCACAATGAAAGGGGTGGAGGCAATAGCATTCACATGTCTCACGCACAAACCATATCCCCACCAGGTGATTAGATGCACTGATGGTCATCCTTCCGCATCATCATCATCCATGAAATCGAGGGAAACAAAAGGCAATCGCTTTTTGCCGGCAAGCTAGCCTCGCCTACCTAGACCAATAAGCTAGATCTCTCTACGGGGCATTGGGAAGCGGGCTACTCCCCGAAAATGCCCCGCCCCTAGGTGCACATAGCCTAAAAAGGAAGTTGCTTGATCAGTAGTTAGCTAGGTGGCAAACCGTTGTTAACCACAACTATATATATGAACCATCCAATAACTATTTATATTTTCACGTATACACTAGCTAGTATATATGAGATATCCTTACGCACCTAGCTATTTAAATTTTCATTAATGATGTATAAATGAGGGGTATTTTTGAAAAATCAAGTCTCATTCATTAATAACGGTCCACCCGAACATAATTTACGATTAGGTAAATATACAAATGACCAAAATACATGTCCAAACACACAATTCTCAAATTTCTCACTATCAACCCCGCCCAATGAACACATGTATGTAGTTATGTACGTGTGTGTTTACTTAGCCTACAAAATTTCACACATATTTTGATTTAACCCTAAAAGTTCTATTTCAAATAACTTAAGTATTAAACTCGAAATGAGTTAGTTATATATGTAATATTTAAGTTTACATGAATTAAAATTTTATTCATTTAATTAATCCAGAGTGTAACCGAAATTGACGTGTTTACCATAGACGAGTTGAAATTACGGGCCATATCTAATCAAAATAAACATACATTTAACATTAATTAATTTATATTATATTTTGTCACAAGCATGTTCCTATATTTGTTGCCACAATTAATACCTTAATTTGTCATTCAATTCAAAGAACTAGCTATGAAACTACTTTATACACGTTAATTAGAGATTAATTAGACAGTCTATAGAAAAACACCAATTAATTGTGACGAACATTTGCATTTTGATTTTTCAAGTGGAAAATCATCAAGAAAGGACTACGTACATATTACTATATATATATGGGAGGGTTCAAACGAAAACTATTTTTCGTACGAGAACTGTGAGAACCAATCTTAGTCGTTCATTTTGAATAATGGAATTCATAGGTGGACAAACCAATTGAAGGAGAGAGAAATGGACGGCTAAGATCGGTTCTCGCGGTTCTAATACGAAAAACAGTTCTCGTTTGAACTTTTCCCTATATATATAGTGAAAGGTTAATTTGAGAACCCTTTTTATTGCGAGAACCGCGAGAACCAATCTTAGTCATCCAATTCTCCCTCCTTCAATTGGATTGCTTAACCATGAATTCCTTACATGCACCTTGCCACACCCAATCCCTCCACGCTCTTCATCCATGAATTCCATTATCCAAAATGAACGACTAAGATTGGTTCTCGCGGTTCTCGCAATAAAAACGATTCTCAAATGAACCCTCCCCTATATATATATATTGTGAGAACCGCAAAAACCAATCTTAGCCGTTCATTTTGGATAATGGAATTGATGAATCAAGAGCGTGGGGGGATTGAGTGTGGCATGGTGCATGTAAGAAATTCATGGGTGGACAAACCAATTGAAGGAGAGGGAAATGGACGGCTAAGATCGGTTCTCGCGGTTCTCGTACGAAAAACAGTTATCGTTTAAACTTTTCCATATATATATATATAAATATTGCGAGAACCGCAAAAACCAATCTTAGTCGTTCATTTTGAATAATGGAATTCATGGATAAAGAGCGTGGAGAGATTGAGTATGGCAAGGTGCATGTAATGAATTCATTATTGGGCAATCCAATTGAAGGAGAGGGAATTGGACGGCTAAGATTGGTTATCGCGGTTATCGCAATTAAATTTGTTCTCAAATAAACTTTTCAATATATATATAGACAAAAGTTCAAACGAGAACTGTTTTTCGTACGAGAACCAATCTTAGCCGTCCAATTCCCCCTTCTTCAATTGGATTGCCCAACCATGAATTCTTTACATTCACCCTGCCACACTCAATCCCCCCACGCTCTTCATCAATGAATTCCACTATCCAAAATGAACAGCTAAGATTGGTTCTTGACGTTCTCGTACGAAAAACAGTTCTCGTTTGTCCCTCCCTTATATATATATATATATATATATATATATATATATATATATGGAGGAGGGATCCGGTGAGAACACATCTTAAATAGAGAATGGTGAGAACATTTGTAAGCCAATCATTTATTTACATAAATAAGGCTACAAACTCAACATACCTTAATTAAAACAAATAATTAAAATTTTAATATATCTTAATTAAATCAAGTTTAATATCAGCTATTAAATAAATATTATCAAAATTCTTATTTTAAAAGGTGTTCTTATTTTATCTTGTCTATATATACATAGAGACTCGGATAGTTTTCCTCCAATTGTAATTCTTTCTTCCAAGTACAATCCAAAACAAATTTAAGGATGCAAACTTACGATTGCCCTGATATAGCATTGATTAGAATCTTGGATTTTTTTTACCCATATCTTCGGATATAAATAAAATATTAATTTGATAAAATTTATTAAATTATCTTAACCATTTATTTAAAAAAATATTTAATCTTAATCATTTATTCACTTAAAATCAAAAATCAATTTTGACTTTTAGAGTCAAAATTATTAGAGATAATTTCATATATGCCCTTATTAAATCATATAAAATCGTATTTGCCCACCTTAATTTACAAATATCATATTTACCTTTTATAATATTTCAAAATATCATAATTAACCAAATTCTTAGTTTTATCATTCTAAAATATTTTATAATCATTTTAAATCCTTTTTAATTATAACCTATAATGTTTAACTTTATTACACTTAATTGTAACAATAATGATTGATGACTTATATAAGAAATACAATCACATATCTTTATATCATGATACCACATTTCTGCCATCAAGTCTGCACTCGCATCGATGTTTCCACTTCTAGTTAGAGTGTAGATGTCGTACGTCATCATTTTTTAAATTCTCATTTAATTCACGTTTTATTATTATTTAATACGTTTTTATTAATGTTTAATATTTTTATCATTTAAACTAACCCGTTGGACATTTAATCTAGTTTAGTTATAAAGTGTCATATTCTGTTAGTAAAAGATTAATAGTTATACAAATTAAGTAGAACCCTCAGAAAAGTCACCAGACTTATGCATATCATGATCAACACATTTATTGTTTAAAAAAGATGCTGCTGGCTATACATTGTCAAGTGTTTGCTTGATTAATTAAATTTGTAAACAGTTTGCAATTTGTTTGGCTTGAACTCACATTCACTTCATCCCAAATCACAGACAGATAACTACATAAAGAGAAAGGTTGCTTAATTTGAAAAAAATAATCTTAAGACTTATAGACTTCGAGACGTAAATGTTAGTTTGTTTCGATCTTTACAGAATAACCCTTCAGAATAATATGTTTCTCTTGTAGAGAAATTAATGTAGTTTAGTTCATATGTGAACGTTCTTATTGCATATATGTCGATCTAACACTTTTTTTAGTTTCTAGTTGACGATTACTTGGATACGTACGTAATTAATATTATTGTTTGAGACCTAGCAAGCATGTGCAAGTGGGCCTAAACACCATATATATGGCTCTAAAGTGTAAAGAATAACCTAGAAACGTTGATTTGAATAATTTAATAGCCATATGTATGTCTACATTAATTAAATGTCATCGTTATGACTATTTAGGGTAAATCCTTATGCAACCATCACCTACTAGTAGAGCATTCACTTGTTTTCATATGGAAGGTCAACCGTTTTAGTCCTACGGGTTTACAATCAGGAATGGTTAAGAGGTATTTCATATACAGCCACAAATATACCAGTTAAGTCACCTACCAAAAGCTCGATAATATCCGGGTAACCTAAACAAGGAAAAGGAAGACCCGGCCTCATGTTTACTGTAATCCTTATGCCTTAAAAGAATTACCCTAAAAATTTTATTGTTTAAATAGAACTCTTCATTATTAAAGACTTTTTACATGTAGGTAATGGACAATAGCATGAGTATGGCCTAATATATACATTCCCTTGAACCCTCAAAATTAGAGGCGTACGTGTTTGGCGTCTATTGCTCACCAATTGGCTGTCTAAGCGACTATTAAACATTCTAAAAATCGTATTAATTATAGCCTACTCAAAAACTTTAAAGAAGAAGAAAGAGATTTAGTTTATCAAAATGTATTCAGGTTGTCATGTTTTGTTATTGCATATATTAAATTAAAAAAAAATTTGTTATGCGTATCGAACTTTTAATATGAATCTATTGTGTGTATTAAACTTTCTATTGTATGTACTAAACTATAACTTTTTTTCATTTTTTATGTAACCAAAATACATACAATAACAACATAATAAAAGTTTGATACACATAAAAGAAACTTTTAAAGTTCGATACTCACAATATCAAGACGTGACAACTTGGATATATTTTAGTGAACTAAATCCAGGAAAAAATTGCATATTTTTTTTAAATCAAAAACTTTGGACCGTATAACAGAGAGCTAATATATACGCAATAGAATTTACCAAC
Organism: Dittrichia graveolens; assembly: GCA_038502395.1. Lineage (NCBI taxonomy): Eukaryota > Viridiplantae > Streptophyta > Magnoliopsida > Asterales > Asteraceae > Dittrichia > Dittrichia graveolens. The sequence goes on from JARJIL010000004.1 coordinate 95,099,228, forward strand.
GTAACATATGCACACATCAAACAATATGATATGATGCAAGTTAATAATAAAGTATTAAGTTATTGTGTACGGATAATTTGTTCAAGCAAAACTTAATTATATATCCATGACTTTTTTAGTATATAAGTTCATTCATTTCATGATTAAAAGTTGTAACGAATATCATGTTTAATTTTTTCCCCTTAATATTAAGTGATTCAAATACTTTAATATGTAAGCATATTTTTTTTTATATAATTTTTACTATTTGTGAATAGTTTTTAAACTGATAAGCTATAAATTAATTCAAACACCATTCTATCTAATAAGCTAATTCAAATAACATCCTATCTAATAAGCTTAAATCTAAAATAATAAACTAACCCAAACATCTTTTTAATATCTTATATGTTAAAATTTAATTTGTATTAACTTTATATATGTGAATTTTTTTATTATAAAATATTTAGTATTAATATTGTATATATTCATTACATTGAATCCGTTATATTTGATCAATGGTTTATATTTGTTTGATATATGAGGTAAATAGTAATTTTAAATTTTTTAAAATTAAACTATTAAGATATTAAAAAAAATTAATATATTATTATAGGGGTTAACTCAACAAACTGTATATAACTTTATAATTTAATATTTTAATGTACTAAACTTTCTTAAGTTATCTTTTAGTGTTTTGGAAAACTTTTTAAATAGGTAAATAGTTATATTCACCATCTATAACCATCATAAACACTTTTTGATAACCTTTTAACCGAAGACACATTTGTCGATCATCTTTCCTAAGGACGATTGGTATGGGGATAAGAGAAGAGAGATGAGAGATGAGATGTTTGCGAGTGGATTTAAAGCTATGAATCCAGGATAAGGTTGAGCAACAACGGTAGAAATTTCAGAAAAGTTGACAGCGTGAACCAAAATACTGCACTGATGAAGTTTCTCGAGAAGTCACCGGAGATGATGAAGTCATCGAAGAAGGTAAGATGACTTGTGGGTACACTGCTATCATAAGTTGAAGTACACAAAATGGTAATCTTTGAAATTTTAATATATTAAGTGATAGATTTTAAAATTAGATACATACAATAATAAAACATGTAAGATTGTATAACCCTATATTATATACATATAAAATAAGTTAAGATTCATCTCGTGAATTTATATAATTATTTGAAATAGTTTCCATCATATCATCAAGTATTTATAACGTGAAACGATTTTAATCCGTGAATAAACGATGAGTCATATCATGAAGGAATATTTTACCTACCAAATAAAAAGTAGAAAAGATAATCAATCCTCAACGGAAGCTTCGGCTTTTAATTTAATATTACGTTACCAAGACCGTCTTAATTTTGTGAGGATAAATTTTAGACTTAACTTGCCCTCTAAACATTTTTTTTTCTTAATAAAACTCGTGAACGCCTTCTTTACAGATTTTGTTTCAAATAATTTTCTTTTATTCCTTAAAAAAACTCAAAACAAGACGTTAAGTTATATTACAAGCTAGTAAAAAATATAATTTTTTTAATAAATCAGTTTTACAAGTGAAAAAAATAATCTCCCGTTGTTTAAAAGTATCAGTAAAATGCTCAAAATAATAATATATTTAAATGAATAAATAATAATTTTATTAGTTGAATATATAAATAAATAAATAAATACGATTAGGTCAACCACATTCTCGTTCGCTACAACAATCTTATTAATTAAACATCCAAAAATAAACATTTAATTACACCAAGTTGCTCGTTATTTGTAATGATCGAAGACGACAATTCCTTGTTGATATCTTTGGTTGATTTTTCCACACAAAGTAATTAATTAATTAATTAAAAAAACTTATGAAAAGCATTAGGTGGCGTTTAGGTTCAAGACATCACCGTGAGTATGAATAAATTAGAGTGTGATTACTTAATTACTGCAGTTTTGTCTTTGTAATGGATAATCTAACCAGATTCTGTAAGCTCTAACATCAACTTTCAGCTAGTTACGTCAAATATACTTATAGATTCTAATATATGTCATGTCTTTTATCCAGTGGCGGACCCAGGATTTCAAATGTGTGGTGGCACCATTGAATGAGTGGTAGCACTGCTTCGAAAAAATCGAAGTTTACACTACGAAAAATCGAAATTTACACTACGGGAATAAAATTGACTGGTGTCCCGTGCCACCACAGACAAACACATAGGTCCGCCCCTGTTTTAACCCAAAAGATAAAATGATTTACCTCCTTAACGTTAACCGTGAAATCAATCGATCGAGGTCCTAAAGAATGCATTACCCTTTTTAGTTACTATAGTTTTGCTTATGTATAGCCAACAAAGCTAAAAGGGAGATTATCTAGTGGTTGACCCCTCCAATCAACCTAATTAGCTAATAATATTAGTTTTAAATTGAACTCTTTTAATTGCTTCAGAATTTAAAACGATGACCTATCATATACGTCTCTCTTTAACTTGCAAAATATCTTATATACCTAAAGTACAAGTTTTTGATGCATAAAACACAATAGTCTTAAAGCATGCTTTGAGTATATAAGATATTTTGCAGTTTAAAGAAACATATATGAACTCTCTATTTAAGAACAAGTTTAAGTACAGGTTTTTGATGCATAAAATACAATATCTTATATACTAAAGGACAAGTTTAATAACTCTCTATTATTTTCTTAAATTAAACATTCCTGGGCCGGGCCTGTTAGATTGATTATAAGCAGAGATCGGCCCAAATTAATATGTAGCATTTTATCGTCAACGGAACCCGGCTACTTATTTAAAAAGCTACAGCATATTTTCGTGACGAGCCCAATTTTTTCTTTTTTTTAAAAGGCTGTTAGTAGCCCAAAATTTAATGCGACTATTTTAACACAGATAATAATTCGGATAATCTATATCTATATCTACGTATATTAAAAGAAATAACTCTTGAGAAAAAAAATTTAAATAAAAATTCAATTAACCAATTAAAATATTTTGTTTTCTTAGTTTTGATTAAAAATTTTATTTTTGACTTTCACCGATTTGCAAAGGAGCTATATGAATCAGTATAAATTATATATTTATATTTAATAGATGCTTTTAATTGTACTAGCATCGTACCCGTACAATACTGCGGAGTCAAATAGGTTTTGTTTTATAATATGCCGCTTTAAAAAATGTAATGATATGTTATTCGCAAAATTCAATGTCACAAAAATTTCTTTAGCAACATGTCCCATTTTTTTCAATTTTTCTTTTATTTGCATAAACTATTTTATTAATTTTAAAAATAAAATCTAAAAGACATTAAAATAAGGAAAAAAATCATACTTGTGAAATAAGGATAGAGAAGTTAATAAGATATTAGAAATTATGTTGTTATGCGTGTATAATTATGTTTGTGTGAGAGTATATTTTAATTGAATAAAAAGTTAAAGTAAATTAGGAGAGAGATTGAAATGGTTAAAGATTGAGTGGATGAGATTAAGTTAAATAGAATGAAAGGCCAAGATGTTGTTTTGATTGAATTTTAAAAAGTCTTAAAAATAGGGAGGAGAGAGAGTGTTAAATGTTTTATATAGTAGTATAGATATGTTTATAGTTTTTCTTTTATAACTTCTACTGTATAATGATTGATATAAATATAATTATGTATTTATAATCATCTCATTTTTATCTATGTTTCGATGTTACTTTTACTGTATACTTACACAAAATTTTAAAAAAATTAATTTTTTATTAGTAAAAAAAATATATTTTATAACCATTGAAAAAAATAACTTACTATCTTTGCTTTTTTGTACATCGAAACGTATTGACACTTACTTTTTTCTAAATAGGAATATGGATTTTCTTACTTATCTTCTTTATAAAAATATAAATCAGTGAACATATCTATGGTTGATTTTTATGTTATGAATCACTAAAGCAGTCATCTTTTTCTATGAAGTATTTTTGATTTACAGTATATGAGAATACATATCTACAATAGATTAGTGAGGTATAATACCTTTTTATGGGATAATTTATGATTATTAATCCCTAAATCAGTTACTTTTTCGTTGACATAATTATATAACGTTAAACTCTCGATCTATTTTTCGATGCCAATGATTTCATAATAAAATACTGATTAAACTGTGATGGTTTTAATAAACACACCATTTTTAAGAGATTAACACCAAAGCTTTGCATGTCAAAAAAGAAGGTTATGAGAATGACAACCTAATTATGAGACAGTGTTATTATGAGCTAAGAGGTGACTTATAATTTGGGTTTAATGTAATAAAACGAGAAATTATGGTTAAAATATATTTTAAAATCATCATTAAGATTTTGAAATTAAGAAGCATTAATTATTTATATTTAAATGTTTGACTCTCATTTTTATTATACTATTTTTTTTAATAATACTTTGATAAAAATAATTATGACTAACTGTCTATTATATGAATGTCTTACAAATGAAAAAATTGAGCACATAGATGATGACATGATATCAATAAACATTTTTTTATCGAAATTATTTTTAAGAGAGTAATTTTGTTTCAACAAATGCAGATGTTGAGCATATAAATGATAACATGACATCAATGTTAAACACTGTAGAATTTCAGTTCAGATAATATATGTTAAGGTGAATTTTCATATCATGTTTAAGAATCATTGTACACACCGAAAATATGAAAGTTCGTCTTAATTTAATCTTCAAACATTCGATAAATATGTTGTTTTATTTATGCTTTATTACATAATGGTTCATTCAACTAATTATATTTAATAGGTAAAAAATATAAAGTTATTCTAAAGAAGTATGTAAATATATAAGTAAATGATTTCTATTTACGTTAAAAAAACCCAATTATAGATCAGGGCCTTAAAATAGGGTAAATTTTGAAGAAGATTGCCCTTTTTTTCCAAAGTAGTAAAATACGCGAAAATACAATAAACTTTGTCCATATTATCATTGTATGCAAATACATAAATTTACAAATTTGGTTCATTGTATAAAACTGGTAACCTGATTTCTAGGTTAGCGGTTATCAATTGTATGCAACGAATCAAATTTGTAAGTTGTTTCTATTTCTAGGTATAAAATACCGGTTATTTTTTTATTTTTGGTCAGGTTACCAGTAAATTACCAATTGTCATAGGTAACTTGCATACAATGAACCAAATTTGTAAGTTGTGTGTATTTTTTGTACAAAATAAAGTTTGTTGCATACAATGACAATATTGACAAAGTTTGTTGTATTTTCGTGCAATTTATCCCTTTCCAAAATACACGCAAAATACAAGAAAAAATCAATAAATAATTCATATTTTAATTCAAAATAACATAACAATAATAAAATTTTAAATTATATTATTAAACTGATAGAAAAACTAGATTAATATATTAGGTAGGCAATGTGTATATGGCAAATGCATCTAATTTTTGTAGACTAGATTTTCAAGGACTTAGATCTGTTTTTGCCAAAATAAGTGTTCTTTCTTAATCTTGCATCTAAAATTACCCCTTAAGTGCTTTCAAAGTTTAATCAATCAAGAACATTGTTGACGTGAGTAGGTTGATTCTTATGTCCAAGGGAAAGCAAAGGGATGTCATGAGAAGGGGAGCACTGTCCCCCTAATCAACCCGCGGGGTTGAACCCTTTTGAGGGTTCCCTATCCCGTAATCTTTCTCATCACTCCTTCTTCTTTCTCTCTTTTCTTTATCTTAATCCGTATCCTCTCTATATTTTTTTAAGTTTTTTTTAAAATATTGAGAAGGGTTGGAAGGAATATGTGTGGGGACCGGAGGTTGAGTATTTGAAGAGAAAGATGATATGATATTGATATGACAAGAAGGATGAGAGTGTTATGAGGAAATGATGCTGATGGTCTTAGATTTTGGAGGCCAAAGTGTGAAAGGTAAAAATAGGCCTCATATATATATATATATATATATATATATATATATATGGGATGGTTCATTTTAGAATCATATTGTGAGCAGGGCCGGTCCAAACTTTTTTTGGGCCCCGGGCGGAATATCAAAAGGGAGCCCTAAATTATTTTTTTTTCAACTTAATAAATCTCACATAGAACATATGTACCCTTAAATAAAAGACAAGTATGAAAATAATAAATACTTACAATTAAATGACGTCACCGTTGTTGTTACTTGTTAATCTCAACTCTCAAATCTTAAAAGTCTTCTTATAACTCCTTGTAACTGCCGAAAAGAAAAAAAATCATAAAAATTTACTTCTTTGAGCTTTTCAATTTCTTTTTTTTAATGATTTACAAAAACAGAACTAATTGATAATCTAAATATGATCAATATAAATTTTCATACCCTCTAAGCTTGAAATTTGAATACAAGTTTATTCAAAACAAAAATCTATCAATAAATCAATAATATCACACATGTATTGATCTTATTGTGAAATATAAATCAAAATGTGGTTACAATATACGGAAACACAGGATTCATATCAAACATGTATAATGTATTGATCTTATTGTGGTTTACATTTTCGCTTTTTAGTTGTGTTTCTTCAATCCCAAACTTCATCCACGTTGACATCAACTAGAAAGGGGTAAGAATAGTTATATGAGCCTTTTACTTTGATAAATATGAGTATCGATCAATCATGACAAAGGGATAGATCAGATATTCAGATGGATATGGTTTTAAAAGGAGTAAAATAATAAACAAGGCTATGAAAGTACAGAAAATATATAATGTGACAGACAATTAATAAAACATAGGTAATGTTCTCGAATGTCTTGCAACAATTGAAATTTGAAAGTTCAAATACTTACAATTCTCGAATTGGGAAAGTGCTAATTTGAACTTGCACTTTCAGAAGTGGTAGAATTTTAGAAATCAGATTCAAGCAACAGTCGAAAACTCGAAATCACGATTTGCCCTTTGCGAAATCAGAATCAGAATCAGAAGTGCCGATTTGAACTTGTGATTTTCCGTATGCGAAATCGGTATTCACGAGTAGTCGAGTAGTCGTTTGCCCTTTGCGAAATCGAAATTGAAAACTAGGGTTGAAGGGTTTCGACGAGGACCAGTCGATTGGAAAGGCAAATCCGCAAAGGACCGGACCAAAGGCAGTCGACGTTCGATTCATCTTCCAACGTTTCACTGCTGTGACCTGTCTTGCGTCGGCGTCGGCGTCAACTACGGGCCTATCGCTGCTTTTGCCGTTTCACGAGATGTCGATTCCACCTTCCCACGCCAAATGAATGCAGTCGCCGCTTCGTTCCTTATGACTAAGTAGGCCTTTCTTCCATGTTCCATCTTTTGGCTCCTTCTAAAATTACAGACATATATATACATAGACTATTTTTTGAAAATGGGCCCTAGGCCATTGCCCAGGTTGCCCTCCCTATTGGGCCGGCCCTGATTGTGAGAACCGCGAAAACTAATTAGCCATTCATTTTGGATAATGGAATTCATGGATGAAAAACGTAGAGGGATTGAGTGTGACAAAGTGCATATAAGGAATTCATGGGTGGGTAATCCAATTGAAAGAGGAGGAATTGAACGAGTAATATTGGTTCTCGCGGTTTTAAAAATAAAAGCGGTTCTCAAATGAATTTTTCACTATATATATATATATATAAAAACTATATTTATATAATAACTAGATTAGATGTCCATATGATTCATATGTTGCTAAAAAATAATAAATACTAAATATTAAATATTAATAAAAATTATAAAACATGAAACAAATAAGAATTTTAAAAAATGACAATAAGGGCCGTCAACATCTAGACAAGTGGCAAAAGCGTCAACACGAAGGGAGGGAAAACGTGCTGAAGAAACATGATATCATGATAGAAAGAGACGTAATTGTATTTATTGTACAAACAATCAATTATTATTGTTACAATTAAAGGTAATAAGATCAATTCTTAATTGGTTATAATTAAAGAGTATTTAAAATTATTCTAAGAATTTTGCTAAATATGATATTTTGAAATATTTTAAAGGTTAAATAGGATAATTGAAAATTAATGTGGGTAAATACAATATTTTAGGTTTAAGAAGACGTATATGAAACTTTCTCTAATAAATATGATATTTTGATGTGTTATAAAATGGTAAATACGATATTTATAAATTAATAAGGGCAAATACAATATTTTAATACTTAAGAAGGTCATATATGAAATTATCTTTAATAATTTTAATTTAAATTAAAGTTAAAATTAACTAAAATAAGTTAAAATTAAATTTCAACTTATAATAAAATAGATGAACACGATTGTGTAATAGATTTTAGTTCTTTTATTTATATCGAAAAAACAAAAAAAGGGAAGTTAACTTGGATCATGTGATTAAAAGTGCAAAAGTCTGAATTTGCCCTTTGCGTATAATGCAATTGCTATATACACTTTTCTCATGCTACACGTTTCTTCCACTTTTACCCTCCATGTTTTCTACCAATATTATTATTATATTATATATATATATATATATATATATATATATATATATATATATATATATATATATATATAGGGGAAGGTTCATTTAAGAACCGTTTTTATTACGAGAATCGCGAGAACCAATTTTAGCCGTTGATTTTGGATAATGAAATTCATGGATTAAGAGCGTGGGGGGATTGAGTGTGACAGGGTGCATGTAAGGAATTCATGGATGGACAATCCAATTGAAGGAGGAGAATTTGACGGCTAAAATTGATTCTCGCGGTTCTCGCAATAAAAATGGTTCTCAAATATATGTTTAAATCTCGTCAATCTATACACAATGCTTATGGAAACTTTAGCCAGCCAATGGATTCATACGCACATATACTTACAAAAAAAGTCAACGTATACCTATCAGGTGTACATGGAGTCAACATATGACACATTACACATCATAATAAAAGTGTTGGATTATTTATAATAATAAGTCTCAAAACATATTTACAGCCAAATCAGACTGACTTATTTATTTACTTATACAAAAAACACTAGCTCAAGCCTTCATTAATTTTGGGTCAAACATAACCTAAATTATACGAGATTAATCGTAATTAAGAAAAAGCAACTTTTATAAAATAACAACTAATGTAATTTTGTTTTTAAAAAACAAAAATACTTCTTAATCTTCAAAGTATAATTATAAAATTATGGGGAACGCCTCTAAGATAGAGATAAGAGATGATAGAATAAATTAAAGACAACATAAGCATATACACCTCTACTCTTTTAGCGTTGGATATTGGATTGCTAACATAACCGTTCAACCTACCTCGTAAAAATAAAACCTATTGGTGGCTAGGTTACTTATATATAAGAAAGAGGTAGCGTATTGACTACCAGGAATTTTTTTTTTTGCCTAGTAATAAGTACCTTGATTCTAACAATTGGTATAGAAGCAAGTCATGGTTCAACCCCCGTCATGTGCGTAAAATTGTTGGGGGGCGGATGGATGTGTTATTGACCGTCATTTTCCTAAATCCACTTATAGATTGTGACAAGTTGGAATTCTATGAGTCCAAGGCATTTGCGAAATATGTTTTTTTTTGGGGGGGGGGGTGGGGTTGTTGGAATCCCACTTGTAGATTGATATAACCGTTAAAGCTACTCCGTAAAAATAGAACTAATGGGCAACTAGGCCACTTAATATATAAGAAAGAAGTAGCGTCTTGACTACCAAGAATTCCTTTTGGTCTAGTAATAAACGTCTTGATTATAACATTTGATTTTAAACAAATTGAAATTAAATCGTGTATGCATGCTAATTAGGCCAAATGATTTTCATGTCGGAGATCCATAAAGTTGAATTCTTTGAATGTCCGGGAATAAGTCTTCTGAACTTATCTTGAGCCGCATTTAACAATATATTTGATCGTTTCGATCGCCTTTTCCATACCATCCAAAGGGCCACCCGCAACGACAGCTTTAACAATCGTACGTTTTTAATTTACTTCAATTCTCATAACATTTTAAAAAAATATATAATATTAAGATATGAAAAAAGATATATAACTAATACGGTAATCTTTTTATAATTATATAATAATAATAATAATAATAATAATAATAATAATATTTAATTAATATTTTATGATTTATGGATGTGTGCTAGGTGCTAATTAAGAATTGACATTTTGTCAAAGTGGTGGTGGGGATATAAAATTGGTTGTTCCATTTGTATTAATTATTTGTGATTACGACTTCTTACCTCTTTGTCTCAAAAGACGCATGCATACATACAATTTATTACGTACGTATTTCATGTCAGGCATGCATGCATATATATATATATATATATATATATATATATATATATATATATATATTATTTATGACTGATTTCTTTCTTTATAATTAAGCAGACCAACTTTTATATCAATAGCATGAAAATTGACCGATTCTATAAGAAATAGAAACTATAGAAAAATAGCAAAACAAAACAAACACCTAATTGAACACGACTAAAAACTTCACACAATAACCGTCCTTATTAAGAGCACTCGTAATAGATGCTTGTTATTCATTTTAACAAGTGACAATGAGGATCGCATGTTGTTATACCCATTGCCAAAGGCTTGTAGTTTGCTTGTCATCAGGGAGCTCGTCGTGGTGGTAACAAGGCTCTCGCCTCGTTATCTGATTTTTTTTAAATGTTCAATTTGATTAATACTTCGTCCAATAAAAAGACATTTGAAGTCGTGTGCCTATGTACCCCAAATATTATTAGAAGATGAGGCCAAAAATTCAAGACAAAGAGAAACACATAACCGGTAATACATTCATAAAGACTGTGACGGTTTCAGTGATTGTTTAATACGAGATTATTTTTTCGACACGTGCTCCTACATACCCTCCTGCTTCTTTTAGACGGAGATATCGGATGAGCAAGGAATTGTTTCTCCGAATCATCCAAGGTATCTCTAGTTAATTCGTAGCACCTATTATTGATCGCTTTAAATATTTTGAGAAACGGAAGGGTTGTTGGGTAACCTTGCTTTTACTATCATTAAAAAATGCATGGTTGTCATACGCCAATTCACATATGACACCATTGCTGACGCTTTTGATGAATATCTAAAGATGCGTGAGCGGACTATCAGTGACTTTTCAGACAATTTTTGTAAATGTGTATTTGATCTATAGGCATTACTTGAGGAGACCAACATACAGTGACATCCAATGATTATATAGTAAACACAAAGAGATTCACGTGTTTGCTAAGATGCTTGGAAGCATTGATTGCATGCATTGGTCGTGACATATGTGTCTTTATGCATGAAGATGTCAAGTTACCAAGGGTGATACGGTTATCCTGAGATCATGCTTGAACCAGTTGCGTCATATGATTTATGGATTTGACATGCTTATGTTGGTGTTGCAGGATCAAATAACGAATACAAATTAAAGTTCTGAACCAATCCTCGTTGTTCAAAGAAATCATCAAGGACATTGCTTTCGATGCTCCATTTCAGGTTATAGAGCAACGTTTAAAAAGGGTATTACCTCACCGACGACATTTAATCATAAGCGGGTTATATTTCTAAAGAGGTTTTTGTTTCTACAAGACGCGAAGAGAAAGAAGTTCAAGAAAGCGCAAGAAAAAATATCAAGCAAACATTTTGGGTTCTTCAAAGTTGAGAAACTCGACACGGAAGCACATCAACGGAATGAGTAGAACCATGTACATTTGCATAATATGATTATCGAAGACCAATGTACGCAATAAGCCCTCAAGATAATGGTGTAGAAATTGAAAGCAACAACTGGAGTCATTCTATTAACGAGAGGTTCAGTCCACAAGCTTCGAACAATAGAGAGCTACATGATAAGATGACACCATAATCTTTGGAGTGATCTCATCGAGCATATTTGGTGACTTTCAATTCACAACCAAGATTGATCAAGTTTAAAAAATATTTAATTTAGTTATTTTTAATAGTATTTTAGTTAGTTTTGAATGGCGGCGGCAATTTCATTAAAATAGCAAAAACACTAGCAAGGAGCTAGAGTACAAAAGAAAAAGAAAGAAAAATAGTGATTACAAAGAAGGAAAAGAGAAAGGGGAGCAACACCAATTTTGCCAATCTATTTTATGTTTTAATTTCTCTCTTGAGACTATCCAGAAAAACACCAACCCTTGAATTTGTATGAACATTCTAGGTTTGATGCACTAGTTCATTTCTCGATTTCCATATTTGCCAACAACATAGATAAAACCATAGCCTTGAAAGCTTGAAGCTATTCCCCAACAAAATTTATTGATTCTCTCCATGACAGTATGCCATCTAATGAATTTGAAGAATGATCTATCTTGTAGCACGATGCAATTTCTTATCAGACTTGTAGCAACATAACAATCAGCAAAGAGATGTGACTCTGTATCTGGATACATAGAACAATATGTGCATGGATTAGTTTGTTTAATACCCCTCTTTGCAAGATTATTATAAGTAGCCAATCTTTGATGTTGAACTTTCCACGCAAGAATGTTAATTTTACTGGGAAGGAGTTTTAGCCAAATAGTTTTTAACCGACTAGAGCCTTGAAGAAGACGTGAATCCAACAGTTTATGGAATCCAACAGTTTGAGAAGTATTTTAGTTTTATTATTTTATTTCTAATAAAATTTTAATTAATTTGAATATATTAATGTAGTATTTATTTTACAAAAATTATGTGTTTTCATAGAAAAGGAAAATAAAAAAGAAATTGGCGCTGACATGGCGTTAGTGATATGAAAGTGATGCTAATTTTCACCGTAACTGGTTAATGATGAATTAGTGATGCTAATACGATAGTTAGTGATCAAGTAATACTAGATGTCATTGTAGGTTTTCTAAGCCAACGCAACATGTTTGAGGATTCGGTAACCAATATTTTAGCTCAAATACAAAACTTCACTATTGACTATTGAGCTCTCAACTTCTTTTAATTATCAAGTGTACACTCACTCACCTTTACAAATATACAAGTTCGGTGGTTTTCATCTTGTGAAAATATGTTTAAAAATTAAATTGTTAGAAAAAAGAAGTATTTCAGTTAAGTATTATTACATTCACATACATTTTTAATAAAATAACATAATTTAATTATTTTAATATTTGCTTATTAAAAAGATATGTGAAAATAATATTAAGAATGACACTAGCATCCTATATATCCTTTGCGCTTAAATCGTTTGTTTACATATCTTTATTTTTTTTTCTTTTTTCTTTTATCTTTTTTTGTTTGTTTTTACACAAAGATTACAGCTCATGAGAAGCTTATATTCAGTGCTCAACAACCAAAGGAATATTGGATGGTCAGAGTAGTACATTAATTAGTTGGGCATTTTGTAGGTAACCAATTTTGATATTTTTTTATATTTTAAATACAAAAAACAAAATTATAAAATAATAATAATAAAAAAGCGCATGTTTTTGCCTGCCGGCCAGGGCTAGTTTTGTGGTGTCAATCGACGAAGGACCGGGTTTGCAATGCCGGCACCGACCGGATTTATTGGTGTTGCTAAAGCCAAAGGGTGTGGAATTAATTTGGGTATTATTATTATTATTATTATTATTATTATTATTATTATTATTATTATTATTATTATTATTATTATTATTTTCAAGAAACAAATTATAAAAAGACAACTATATAATTTAATTTTCAGTTAACTGTCAAAATAGTCATATACTTATAATTTTTTGCTATTATTAATTATTTAGTACATTTTACCTACTATCCAAATTGTTAAGCAAACATAAATGACAAAATAAATATAAAAAATTTTATTTAACTTATTATTGTATAAAAAGAACTATTTTATTTAAAGTTAATACAACCACATTTTTAAAAAGCTATAAATGTATAATAGGTAGTTTGAATAGAAGGTCGATAGGTCATTGCTTATGTTGTTGGAACTTGTTCATGTTCTTCGATCTTACTATGTTCAGGTTCATTATTCATGTGCTTGAAGATTGTAAACACACAATCGATTCTCGGACAATCAATCTTTCAACAATGAATATTAAGATGTACAAATGATTCTTGAACAAAATCTCGACACTTATGACCACAAATGTATATTCAAAATCTAAACACAAAAACCAGATTTGAAGAACTAAAAATCAAAGACTATGCAAGCACAAACCCAGAAACACAAAATCTGAAAACAAAATCTTGAACAAAATTTGAACACAAAATGTAAATACACTTACTTGAGGACTTCTTACTCTAGCTGTTCAAAGAGTATTCGCTACTTGACATTTTGTGAACAAAAGAACCCATAAAGCATAAACCCACAATCTTGAACTATTAGGTAACACACAATCTTGAACTAAGTATGAACTAAGTATGAACAAAAGAACACAAAGCATAAACCCATAAATGAAGGACTAGAAATTGTAAATGATGCTTATATGCAACTCAAAAAACACAAAACCCCTAAATGAAGAACACAATGAATAACTCAAACTCGAAATCACTCAAACCTAAACTTGAGTCCTACAAACAATAGGAATACAAAATTAAATTTGCACTTACGATCAATTGGAAGCCGATGAAGAACCCTAACTTGAAATCATAAACACAATATGTACAATCAAAATCATACAATAATCTAGACGAACAGTCAAAAGTTTCAAACAATGAAGAACCTTAACTCGAAATTGCATGCGCAATAGAAATCACAAAAACATAACTGGAAACGACAAGCCAACGAAGAACACAAAACACAAACCCTAATTCAGTTTGTTAATCAAATCAATGGAAAATATGGTTAGGGTTTCTACAAATGTTTAGAATCTTCAAATTAGGTTTTTTGTTTTCTTCGATGATTTGCAAAATATTTCAGATGACATACATAAACCTAGAATGAAGAATGAAAAATGTATTAAAAATGGTTGATTACTAGTGATAACAAGTTAGTTTTTTTTCAATGGTACATTTTAAAAAGGTTGTTGTATTTATCTCGAAAAATCATAGTTAATTACATAAAATGGGCAATTTAGCTAATATTCGATCATTATTTTTTGTGTACGTGTAATTTACCCAATTTATATATATATATATATATATATATATATATATATATATATATCTTGATAATATAATAAGAGATAAACACTTTAGATTTGTATTTTATGTCATATATTTTAATATGGATTTTTGATTTATTATTAAGTAGTTAAATTAATCATCAACAGCATTTATTGATCACAATGAGAATATAGTTGGTAATATAATATGAACTAGTACGTGTGTATATATAATTATGAAACAAAAAGGTATAAAAATCTGTTTTATTGATTTTGTTATACTAATACTTATGAATACAATTAATATTATCTAAACATGTTACACTAACTAGATTTATAGATCACACACATATACGTATATATATATATATATATATATATATATATATGTGTGTGTGTGTGTCTCGAAGTATTGGCTTGTAAACATGGAAAAGGAGAATAAATAATATACGGATTTTTTAATCACGTGTATAATAATTTATTTAATAAAATGACATAATTCTAATGATGCAAGTAAAATGATTGACGAGAAAAATAATGAGTCAAATATCGTAAAAGCCTTAAAAAAACTGACACCCGCAAAGAAACTTTTGGTAATTGAGAAAAAAATGCATGTGCGGTTTGACCCAAGTACTTTTGGTTTTGGCAACCCTTGGATTCTTATTTTGTTTCTCCACACCACATTTTAATTTGGGTTTCCAAGCTTACTAATCAAAGACTCCAAAACATTAACCGATCTTAATGTGAATACTGCGAGAATCAATCTTAGCAGTTCATTTGGTAAATGAAATTCATGAATAGAGAGTGTGGGGGATTGAGTATGACAAGGTGCATGAGATGAATTCATGAGTGAGTGATGACATTAAATGAGGGGGAATTGGACGGCTCAGATGTAACATCCTGAATTTTGATACAAATTTAAACTTTTAAATCTTACCCGAAAACATCATAGTTTTGATATTCATTTACATCATTGTGCGGAAGCAGATTTACAAAAGATTGGTACTACTTGTTGACTTGAATACACGACCATTAATTACAAATAAACAAAAAGGATAAATAGTCATATATTTCCAAACATATCACAAGGCAACAAGGCTTCCCAAAAGCTTCTACCCGCCTCACCGGTACCAAGCTACTATTTATCTGCGGATACAAATAAAACATGTAACAATTAAGTTGTTAGCATAAACTAGTGAGTGTACCAAAACAGTTTAGCCAAATAAACTAGTCATCATCACATTTAAAACAACATGGCATCAATATACTTAATCACACAAGATGTGGGGGACAAGTCCACTTGTGCTTGTATCTTCCATAGTGGCCAACCGTGGTCAACAAGTCCTTGTGGGGGTATGTCCACATCTCCCGTCAAGGTGGGGGAAGCACGAAGGAGTCCATCATACAACGTTTATCAGGAGTGAAAGACCTGTTCTCCAAGTCCACTCGTGTTGCTTAGGTTTGGTGGCTCGTCAGCCCATTGAACCACATGGTCGTAATGGGTACTATCATCCCCCTCCACCATTTGCACCAATTCCTCAACCACCCGTGTATCTAGGTTCCTCAATTGCTAAAGCCACATGAACCAATACACGATATCCAATGGTTAGGAACCATATGGTAAAAAGCACTAAATCACAAGCATAGGTCCGGACCACAAGGTTCAATCACAACACAAGCAAGCTATACACATATGGTTACTAACTTGCAAGAAACAACACATAGCATAACATGCCTTCAAAACTTGTAAAACATATACTTAAGCACATCTCATTATCATAATCATGATAATAAACAGTAACAAATCACATTATGCCACATATGTGTAAAATATAGAATACAAGAACATTTGATGACTTATAAGTTTATAAACCATTTGTGTATCCATAGGGACTCACCTGATAGAAGTGATGAGGATCACTTCTTATCCAAATCAAAGCTAATCACTTGAACAAGAGTCCTATGATCACAAACATAAGGTTAACTTAGTTACGTTAACCAAAATTAAGGTTCTTTAAGAGCATAGACTCAAAATCAAACTTAAACACTTATTTCGGGTCTTTAAGACTCTATATAAACTTCCTATAATTACTAAAATCAATCCCCAATAAAATACAAGGTCAAAACAATGATTTTAGAGGTTTCAGGGTGTCTCGCGCAGCGAGGAAAGATGCTCGCGCCGCGAGAAAATCGCTGGAACATAATGTTGCTGAAACTTGCCCGTCACGCCGCAAGTCTTTCCCAAGTCGCGCTGCGACTCGCGTGAATAGTGTCAGTTTTGCTTGTTTTCTTCACAAAAATGACAAAAACCTATTTCTTTCTAACCCAAACTCTTTGCAGCATAAGAAGACTCCCATACACCTCATAACAACAAAACATCAACATTTTTTAGCACCTTTGATCATCAAAACCCTAACTTACCATTTTTCCCAAATTTTTGACCCATTTACTAAATTATTCACATGTTTCAACAATAATTCACCAAATACAACATATAAAGCTAAGATCAAACACAATCACAAGTTAAAACTTTCTTGATTATCAAACCCAACTTGATCACTTCCTTCTTGCTTCAAAATCCAAGCCTATAGGTTAGATGAAGTGTTAGAACGCACAATTTAAACTAAGAATGCCACAAGCCACCAAATTCCCCCTTGATTCTCCTTTCCACTTGCAAGAACCCTCTAGATGCTCTCTCCTCTCTCTCTCTCTCTCTACTATTTTCTAGCCAAACAAATGGGGGGTTTTGATCCTTATTTGAGTCATTTAAACACATACACACAATTTACACAACTAGTCCTCCCATTTATATATTGTTTACACTTTATTCCCTAATTTAAATAACAATGTTCACATATACATACATATATATATATATATATATATGTACACATGGATGGTCACAATAATAATAATAACCACATAATACTCACATAATTTATATATATCAATTTATGATTCTATGAATTTCAGATATTACATCGGATTGGTTCTCGCGGTACTCGTAATAAAAGCGGTTTTCAAATGATCTTTTCACTATATATATGTATATATATATATAGGATCAACATAGTCTATAGCCTTATCCATAGTACGTAAAGTGTAACTATATATATGTTATTCGCGCGATTTAATATCACGAAAAAGTTTTCTATAACAATATGTCCGTTTTTTTTTTCAAATTTTCTTTTATTTACATCTAACTATTTTATTAATTTTAAAAATAAATTCTAAAAGACAATAAAATAAGGAAAAAGATTTATACTGATGAAATAAATAGAAGAGTTAATAAGATTTTAAAAATTATGTTGATTTGGGTGGATAATTGTTTTAATATGAGAGAATATATTTTGAATAAAAAGTCAAAATAAATTAGGAGAAAATAAAATAGTTAAAGATTGAGTGGATGAGATTAATTTAGATTAAATGAAGGGTCAAGATTTTATATTGATTGAATTTTAAGAAGTCTTAAAATTTAAGAGGAGAGTGAATGTTAAATGACTTATATAGTAGTATAGGTATAAATATAGATAATGACATTAATGTAATTAATTAAACAATTATAAGATTTAATTTTAGAAGGAAGAGTATTATCTGAATTCCCCACCCCCAAATAAACGTTCTTTTTTTTTCCTTGAGTCTCCGTCTAGCAAAAAATGATGTAAATACACATGATTCAAAATGATGACAGTAACTGCCTGTAACATAGACTCCTTCCACATGAAAATGATAACAATTTCCATATAAAAATGATAACAAGATACAACATTCAAAAAGATAACAATATTCAGATGAAAATGATAACAATAGACTTTTTCCAGATAAAAATGATGACCAAAATTTTGACATAACACGACGACAATGATGACCAAAATGCACCCAGATGAAAATGATGATCAACATTCAAAATGATAACAATATCCAGAAGAAAATGATAACTGTTGGAAAAAATAGGCTTACAAATATATCCTCTTTTGTTGACATAAAAATATATAACTTGTTTATATAATTGTATGTACTAACATTAACATATGTGCACATATAAATATATATATTCAATCAAATATATTCTCATCTATGATCTACAAAATAAGCTTCATCAAATGGCCAAGCTCCAATCGTCAAGATCCGAGTTCAAGTAGAAGCCGATGTCGAAGATTCCTACAAACAAACGTTTGAAGTTTATGAGCTTACAAAATAAATAATCAAATGATTTTAAGTTTTTATAAAATAATTTTTATAAAAACTTTTATAAAAATTGAGACAATTTTTATAAAAATCACAAGCTTGGAAGTCAAAGCAAATAAATTCCCATTTTGGCAAATACTAAACACAATCTTACATTGAAACAAGCCAAAACCATATTTAGCAAAAGGAATCTCTCAAAGTGGTAAACTTTCAACATACTTTGTGCATATGGTTTCCAAACTACCATTTTCATGATTAAATTCAAACTTAAGAAGTATGACACTTACCCAACTTTTCTAAAACTTCTTTTCAGTGCATTTTTATAGTAAAAATGGGTTGTGTGTGGTTTTGGTAAAAGCCCAACGTCTATATGCACAAGGCTAAAAAATCTCCAGCAGTGCGACGGTCGATTCCACGGTCGACCGTGGATCGACCGTGGATCGTCTGGACACTTTTTGAGCATCAAACTTTTTCCTTATTTAAAGCAACTCAAGTCTTGTGTTTTACTCAAGCTCTTTCAATCTAAAAAACATAGAACATATACAAAAACTTGTGAGCTCATATTCTTGATACAAATTCAACATCTCAAGGTCAAGAATGAAGCAAGAGTGAAAGCCTTCAAAGTTCAAACACTACATTACATTCTTATATATTTGTAATTGTGTGAGGATCATCTCTAGCCTTAGAATTAGAGAGAAGTGAGGATCATCTCTAGCCTTAGAATTAGAGAGATGTTGTAAAAGGTTTATCTCTACCTTCAAAGAGAGAAGTTAGTGGAGCAACTCTTGGTGGGTGAGGCCAAGGAGTGGATGTAGAGCAAGGTTGTTAACCCTTGCTTGAACCACTATAAATCATTGTGTCCAAACTACTTCATTGGTGATATCTTTCTTCCTTAAACTCTTTAATTACTTGCAAACATCGATAACAACTTCAAAAAGTGGGCATATAACCTATTCACCCACCTCTAGGTTCTAACAATTGGTATCAGAGCAAGTTGCTCTAGATAATTTTTGAAAAGTTGTTTAAATCTTCTAAAAATATTTTTCAAAAATTTTTGAGTTGATAAAATGGGACAAAATTATATAGAGGGGAATTCTATGGTTAGACCTCCACTTCTTGAAAAAGAAGACTTTTGCTATTGGAAGCAAAGATTCATGACCTATGTAAAGGCCAAAGATATTGAAAATTGGGAGATTATTGAAGAAGGAGATCATGTTCCAAAAACCTTTGACTCTAAACAAAATGCTTATGTTCCAACCCCTAAAGAAAAATGGGATCAAGAAGACAAGAAAATGATTTCAAAAATTTTTCTAGCAAAACTTTTTCTATACAATGCTTTACCTAGAAAAGATGTTGGGAAAAATATGCTTACAAATATATCCTCTTTTGTTGACACAAAAATATACAACTTGTTTATATAATTGTATGTATTAACATTATCATATGTGCACATATACATATATATATTCAATCAAATATATTCTCATCGATAATCTACAAAACAAGCTTCATCAAATGGCCAAGCTTCAATCGTCAAGATCCGAGTTCATGTAGAAGCCGATGTCGAAGATTCCTACAAATAAACGTTCAAAGTTTATGAGCTTACAAAATAAATAATTAAATGAGTTTAAGTTTTTATAAAATAATTTTTATAAAAACTTTTATAAAAATTGAGAATTTTTTTATAAAATCACAAGCTTGGTAGTCAAAGCAAATGAATTCCTATTTTGGCAAATACTAAACATAATCTTCTATTGAAATAAGCCAAAACCATATTTAGCAAAAGGAATCTCTCAAAAAGGTAAACTTCCAACATGCTTTGTGCATTTGGTTTCTAAACTATCATTTTTATGATTAAATTCAAACTTAAGAAGTATGACACTAACCCAACTTTTCTTAAGCTTCTTTTCAGTGCATTTTTATGGTAAAAATGGGTTGTGTGTGATTTTGGTAAAAGGCCAACATCTATATTCACAAGTCTCAAAAAGTTCCAGCAGGCCGACGGTCGATGCCACGGTCGACCGTGGATCAACCGTGGACAGTCTGGACACTTTTTGAGCTTGCACTTTTTTGCTTATTTAAGGCAACTCAAGTCTTGTTTTTTACCAAGCTCTTTCAATCTGAAAAACACAGAACATATACAAAAACTTGTGAGCTCATATTCTTGATACAAATTCAACATCTCAAGATCAAGAATGAAGCAAGAGTGAAAGCCTTCAAAGTTCAAACACTACATTACCTTCTTGTATATTTGTAATCGTGTGAGGATCATCTCTAGCCTTAGAATTAGAGAGAAGTGAGGATCATCTCTAGCCTTAGAATTAGAGAGAAGTTGTAAAAGGTTTATCTCTACCTTCAAAGAGAGAAGTTAGTGGAGCAACTCTTGGTGGGTGAGGCCAATGAGTGGATGTAGAGCAAGGTTGTTAACCCTTGCTTCCTATAAATCATTGTGTCCAAACTACTTCATTGGTGATATCTTTCTTCCTTAAACTCTTTAATTACTTGCAAATATTGTTAAAAACTTCAAAAAGTGGGCATATAACCTATTCACCCCCCCTCTAGGTTCTAACAATTGGTATCAGAGCAAGTTGCTCTAGATAATTTTTGAAAAATTGTTTAAATCTTCTAAAAATATTTTTCAAAAATTTTTGAGTTGATAAAATGGGACAAAATTATGTAGAGGGGAATTCTATGGTTAGACCTCCACTTCTTGAAGAAGAAGACTTTTGCTATTGGAAGCAAAGATTCATTACCTATGTAAAGGCAAAAGATATTGACCTTTGGGAGATTATTGAAGAAGGAGATCATGTTCCAAAAACCTTTGATTCTAAGCAAAATGCTTATGTTCCAACCCCTAAAGAAAAATGGGATCAAGAGGATAAGAAAATGATTTCAAAAAATTTTCAAGCAAAACTTTTTCTATACAATACTTTACCTAGAAAAGAGTTTGAAAGAGTTTTCATGTGTGAAAGTGCAAATGCAATTTGAAAATCTCTTGTCACCACACATCAAGGAAATGCTCAAGTTCTAGATAACAAAATCGAATTACTTGTGCAACAATATGAAAAATTTCAAATATTTGATGATATGAAAATTGATGATGCTTTTGCAATGTTTAATACCATTGTTACCAGTCTCAAGGCACTTGGGACTATTTACTCTAACAAAAATATTGTAAGAAAGTTTCTTAGGGCTCTTTCACCAAAATGGAGAGCAAAGGTGACGGCTATTAAGGAGTCAAAGGACTTGAACATACTACAAATGGATGAACTAATAGGAAATCTCAAGGTGTATGAAGTAATCATGCAAAAAGATGATGAGATTGCCAAGCTAAAGAAAGAAAAGAGCAAATCCATTGCACTTAAAGCTAAACATGTCAAAGAATCCTCAAGTGATGAAGAAGAGGAATTAAAAGAAGAAAAATGTCTCATGGCTTTTGAGACAAGTGAGGTACATTTCGATTCTAGCTACTATAGTGATAATGATGACCATCAATATGATCAATTATGTGACTTTAGCTCTAAAATACTTGCTAAAAATGAGGAGTTAAAAAATGATAACAAGAGCTTGAAAAAGGAAAATGTCAAGTTAAGAAACGAAAATGATAACTTGAACTTGAAAATAAAAGATCTAGAAAGTAAAATTGCTTCTCATATATCTCCAAGCTTGAAAGATTTGGAAAGTAAGCTAAAGACAAATTTTGACACAACCACCTTGTTAAAATTTGAAGATAGTTCAACCAAGTTAGATGAGATGTTAAAGATTCAAAAATCATCAAAAGATAAAGGTGGTCTTGGGTTCTCAAGTTACTCAAACAACATGCCAACTAGTCACTTAACACCTATCAAATTTGTGAAAGAAAAAATCCAGGAGGCTCACAGTCGACCCACGGTATCGACCGTGAAACGACCGTCGTCTCACTGGAATTTTCCAAAAGTTCAAAATTGCAACATTGTTTCTAGTCCTTCCACTTGTATGCCAAAGGTTGCAAGTAATGAATTAATGAGAAAGTTTTATACTCCAACTACAAGGCATGGACTTGGATTCAAGAAACTTAAATCAAATACAATTCAAAATTCAAGACATTCTCATAAACCTATTAACTCTATGAACACATGGTATCATAAAGGGTTCAAGATTACACAAAGGTGGATTAGAGTAGGAGTTTTTGATACTAACCATCTTGGACCCATGAAACATTGGGTACCAAAATCTTGAATGAAAATTACACAAGTGTAGGAGTGCAACAAGATTATGTCTCGTGTATTGGATTCTTGATAGTGGTTGCTCAAAACACATGATCGGTAATAGAGAACTCTTCACTTAATACAAGGAGTATGATGGAGGATATGTTTGAAAGCAACCTAAGAAGAAAGGTAGTTGGTAAAGGTATCATTCTTCATATAAAATTCTCAAATTCTGAGCATGATAGTAGCTTATAAGATTTGAATGTTAGATTCTCTAAACATGAAAGTTTGATATGCAAAGGATGTTAGGAGAAATGGACATGATACATGTAGACTTGGTGATAATCCTAACACAAGTATGTCTTGCATCTATAATTGATAATTCAACATTGTGACATAAAAGACTAGGACATGCTAACATGAGATTGTTACAAAAATGACTAGTAATAAGCTTGTTAAAGACTTCCCAAATGTAAAATTTGACAATCATCTTTGTGTGATGAGTTTTGAAATCTTATACATGATGAAATTGAAATGAGAATGATGGATGAGTTGAATTACTTTCTTGGTCTTCAAATATGAAGATGGTACATTCAAATTAGGCATCATTTCTTACGTGACAATATGCAAAAAGGAAATATAAATTTAGAAAAGGTTGCTTCATGTGAAAATATTGCCGACATATTCACTAAACCGCTAAAAATTGAAATGTTTAATACATTACGACTTGGTTTAGGAATGATGGAACATTTACCCTAAAAACAACACCTAAACAGCATGAAAATGGTAAAAATATGGATTCCAGATGCACCACGGTCGACTCACGGTCTATACCGTGGATCGACCGTTGGGGTACTGCAAAAACACCAAAACAGACTTAAAAAGGGACGCGGTCGATATCACGGTCGACCGTGTATCGACCGTAGGGTACCTGACGATTTTTAACCCTATTTTACTTTCTCTCTCTTACACTTTCTCTTCCCCACTCAAACCCTAGCCACCATTAACAACTAAGAGCTTAAAAATTACCTCAAAAATCAAGGTTTTTACTACGGTTGAAGCCGTGATCGAAGGCACGGTTGATCCACGGTTGAAGACTCATCCTCTCTTGCCTTTTCCCTTCCTCACGAATTTCTTGTTCAAGGTATAAGTTTATCTCTTCTTTCTTTTTTTTAGGGCTCTCTCTTTGCACCAAAGAATCATGTGGATCTTAGGATTAGGTTGACTTTTGGAAAAGAAAATATGTTGGGTTCAATTTTAAATATAGATGATGTCTAAGTTATTATTATAAGATTCAATTAGTGTATGCATATCATGTCAAAAAGGGACAAAAATGAAATCTTGAAAAAAGTCCACTGCCGGTCGAACCACGATCGACCTTACTTAGACCGCAGCTTATTACCAAAAATCCAGACCAACGACGGTCGATCCACGGTCGATACCCCGCATCGACCGTAAGCCCACTGGAAATCTTTTGAACTTTTAAATATTTATGTTTTGACTTTTAATGTCCAAAGTCAATGTAGTTTTGCTTAATCTACATCAACTAACCTTAGTAACCACATGATTCATAAAATCTTCTCAAATTTAGGCACACACTAGTTCTAATACTATATATTTGTACTTAATCATATAATCATTGTCTCTATAGATAATCATGCCACGTGTTCGCACAGCGGCTTCAAGAAAACCCGACAACCCTACCCCTCGTCAATCCGCCAATGCTCTAAAGAAACGGGCCATAAACGAGGGTCGTGTAGTTGCGGTCAATCAACTTGACCAATATAGCACCCAAGACACCTTTGAGGCTATTGGGTGGACTATTTTCCTTTCTCTCTCAAATGTCATTTATAAAAATCGTCTCTATGAATTTTATGCCTCCTTCATCTATAATGAGGATGATGAAGTAATCACCTTCAACATTGAAGGTAAGGACTTTACCTTCACTCTTGTCCAACTAGGTAGGTATCTACACATCCCATCCTCCGGCCTCAAATACTATCATACCGGTCATAGCCTCACAAACCTTCCACCCGCCTTCACCATTCCTGAAATCATTGGGTCAATTTGCAAACCAAATGTTCCCAACACCACAACCAATCTTTTCGGACGAGATCTTCTTCCCGAATGTGCCGTTTGGAACATAATCATTGATTCCAATATCTTTCCCAAATCTGGGAATCATTCTGAAATAAGTGCTATTCAAGCTGTTCTTCTTCATGCACTTAAAACGGGGACCGAGATCAACCTCACGCACATTCTTCCTAAACGCATGAATGGTCTCGTGACAAGTCGTAGGGATCTTCCCTATGACCGTCTTCTATCTCTTCTTTTTACGAATCTACCGGATGTTTCTCGCATTGTCTCAACTCCGGGATCCTCCATTCCCATCGACCTTGCGACACTTCGCAATATGTCTTCCCATAAAGGGACGAAACGAGCACACTCTTCCTCTTCCGGAGATACGGAAGCCGAGATTGACAAATTCACCTTTGGTAAAGAGGAGGAAGGTGAAGCGGAGAGTTCAATTCCTCCGGATTTCGGCATGGTTGAAGGCACTACCGATGAACGAATTGCGGCACTAAATCGCAATGTGAATGCTTTACGGAATGAAACTCGCTCTCTCCGTAAAGAAATGAAAGGGGTAAAGGGCATGTTGAGATCAATTATGAATGCTCTTAAATGTAATTCCGGAACTAATGGAGGTGAGCCGTCTCAATCATGAGTCGATGTTTATGATTACCACATTTGTCTTTCAAACAATTTATTTCTATGTATTCACACAATATGATATTTATGTTGGTCATGTGCTACAATATATTATGCTACGATGTACATTTTGTGGTTTGATATGCATGCTTTCCATATAACATGTATTAATATTGGCTATGCTCACATCACTCGTGCAAGTTTTTGGTAGTATTTCCATTTAACTCAAGAAGTGGAGTTCTCACATCAAGGGGGAGCTTATGTCAAGGGGGAGTCTCCTTTTTGTTAAAGAAAAAAAAAGGGGGAGAAGATAAAAGAATATATAGAAGATAGTAGAATATATACATATATGTGTATATATGCACATGTTAACATGTTAAAGTTATATATACAATTCTTATACAAGTTATAAATTTTTGTCTTCAACAAAAAGGGGGAGATTGTTGGGAAAAATATGCTTACAAATATATCCTCTTTTGTTGAAACAAAAATATACAACTTGTTTATATAATTGTATGTATTAACATTAACATATGTGCACATATACATATATATATATATATATTCAATCAAATATATTCTCATCTATAATCTACAAAACAAGCTTCATCAAATGGCAGAGCTCCAATCGTCAAGATCCGAGTTCAAGTAGAAGCCGATGTCGAAGATTCCTACAAATAAACGTTCAAAGTTTATGAGCTTACAAAATAAATAATTAAATGAGTTTAAGTTTTTATAAAATAATTTTTATAAAAACTTTTATAAAAATTGAGAAATTTTTTATAAAATCACAAGCTTGGTAGTCAAAGCAAATGAATTCCTATTTTGACAAATACTAAACATAATCTTCTATTGAAATAAGCCAAAACCATATTTAGCAATAGGAATCTCTCAAAGAGGTAAACTTCCAACATGCTTTGTGCATTTGGTTTCTAAACTACCATTTTTATGATTAAATTCAAACTTAAGAAGTATGACACTAACCCAACTTTTCTTAAGCTTCTTTTCTATGCATTTTTATGGTAAAAATGGGTTGTGTGTGATTTTGGTAAAAGGCCAACATCTATATTCACAAGTCTCAAAAAGTTCCAGCAGGCCGACGGTCGATGCCACGGTCGACCGTGGATCGACCGTGGACAGTCTGGACACTTTTTGAGCTTGCACCTTTTTGCTTATTAAAGGCAACTCAAGTCTTGTTTTTTACCAAGCTCTTTCAATCTGAAAAACACAGAACATATACAAAAACTTGTGAGCTCATATTCTTGATACAAATTCAACATCTCAAGATCATGAATGAAGCAAGAGTGAAAGCCTTCAAAGTTCAAACACTACATTACGTTCTTGTATATTTGTAATCGTGTGAGAATCATCTCTAGTCTTAGAATTATAGAGAAGTTGTAAAAGTTTTATCTCTACCTTCGAAGAGAGAAGTTAGTGGAGCAACTCTTGGTGGGTGAGGCCAAGGAGTGGATGTAGAGCAAGGTTGTTAACCCTTGCTTGAACTACTATAAATCATTGTGTCCAAACTACTTCATTGGTGATATCTTTCTTCCTTAAACTCTTTAATTACTTGCAAATATTGTTAAAAACTTCAAAAAGTGGGCATATAACCTATTCACCCCCCCTTAGGTTCTAACAAAAGAGTTTGAAAGAGTTTTCATGTGTGAAAGTGCAAATGCTATCTGGAAATCTCTTGTCATCACACATCAAGGAAATGCTCAAGTTCTAGATAACAAAATTGAATTACTTGTGCAACAATATTAACAATTTCAAATATTTAATGATATGAAAATTGATGATGCTTTTGCAATGTTTAATACTATTGTTACTAGTCTCAAGGCACTTGGGACTATTTACTCTAACAAAAATATTGTAAGAAAGTTTCTTAGGGCTATTTCACCAAAATGGAGAGCAAAGGTGACGGCTATTGAGGAGTCAAAGGACTTGAACATACTACAAATGGATGAACTAATAGGAAATCTCAAGGTGTATGAAGTAATCATGCAAAAAGATGATGAGATTGCCAAGCTAAAGAAAGAAAAGAGCAAATCCATTGCACTTAAAGCTAAACATGTCAAAGAATCCTCAAGTGATGAAGAAGAGGAAATAAAAGAAGAAAAATGTCTCATGGCTTTTGAGACAAGTGAGGTACATTCCGATTCTAGCTACTATAGTGATAATGATGACCATCAATATGATCAATTATGTGACTTTAGCTCTAAAATACTTGCTAAAAATGAGGAGTTAAAAAATGATAACAAGAGCTTGAAAAAGGAAAATGTCAAGTTAAGAAATGAAAATGATAACTTGAACTTGAAAATAAAAGACCTAGAAAGTAAAATTGCTTCTCATATATCTCCAAGCTTGAAAGATTTGGAAAGTAAGCTAAAGACAAATTTTGACACAACCACCTTGTCAAAATTTGAAAATAGTTCAACCAAGTTAGATGAGATGTTAAAGATTCAAAAATCATCAAAAGATAAAGGTGGTCTTGGGTTCTCAAGTAACTCAAACAACATGCCAACTAGTCACTTAACACCTATCAAATTTGTGAAAGAAAAAGAGGAAGAAAAAATCCAGGAGCCTCACGGTCGACCCACGGTATCGACCGTGAATCGACCGTCGTCTCACTGGAATTTTCCAAAAGTTCAAAATTGCAACATTGTTTCTAGTTCTTCCACTTGTATGCCAAAGGTTGCAAATAATGAATTAATGAGAAAGTTTTATACTCCAACTACAAGGCATGGACTTGGATTCAAGAAACCTAAATCAAATACAATTTAAAAAACAAGACATTCTTATAAACCTATTAACTCTATGAACACATGGTATCATAAAGGGTTCAAGATTACACAAAGGTGGATTAGAATAGGAGTTTTTGATACTAACCATCCTGGACCCATGAAACATTGGGTACCAAAAGCTTGAATGAAAATTACACAAGTGTAGGGGTGCAACAAAAATGAGATTATGTCTCGTTAATGGATTCTTGATAATAGTTGCTCAAAACACATGATCGGTAATAGAGAACTCTTCACTTCATACAAGGAGTATGATGGAGGATATGTGGTGTTTGGAAGTAACCTAAGAAGAAAGGTAGTTGGTAAAGGTAACACTCTTCATGACAATATCAAATTCTTGAATGTTGAGCATGTTAATGGTTTAGCTTACTACTTAATAAGTATTGGTCAATTATGTGATAAAGATCTAAATGTTAAATTCTCTAAACATGAAAGCTTGATATGCCAAGATAGTAAAGTTTTAGTAAAAGGTGTTAGGAGAAATGAACTCTATACATGTAGACTTGGTGATAATCCTAACACAAGCATGTCTTGCATCTATAATTGATTGAAGACTAGGACAATGTAACATGAGATTAGTACAAACATTGACTATAAATGAGCTTGTTAGAGTCTTACCAAATGTTAAATTCGATAATCATTTTTGTGATGCATGTAAGATAGAAAAACAAGTGCACTCATCTCATAAATCTAAAATGCTATAAAAACTATGAGATGTCCTTGGGCCTTCATCAATTCAAAGTTATGGGGGAAACTTCTACACACTAATTGTTGTAGATGACTTTTCTAGATATACATGGACACTATTTTGAAAACAAAAATTGAAGCTTTTAACAAATTCAAAAATCTTGGCAAGAAAATTCAAAACCAATTGGGTTGAATGATTATCTCAATTCATACCAACCATGAAAGAGAAGTTGTCAATATAGCGCAACTTGGAGCATTTTGTGATAAACATGGAGTTTCTTATAACTTTTGGGCTCCTCACACTCCCCCATCTAATAGGGTTGTTGAAAGAAAAAATAGGTCTTTACAAGCTTCGATTAGACCAATGTTAAGTATAACACCTAAATGCATGAAAATGGTCAAAATATACATTCCAGAAAAACCACGGTCGACTCACGGTCGATACCGTGGATCGACCGTCGGATCACTGTCTAAATTCAAAAACTAAGCAAAAGGCGCGGTCGATATCACAGTCGACCGTGTATCGACCGTCGTAGGCCTGACGGATTTTTGACCCTATTTTGCCTTGTCTCTCTCTTTTCTCTCCACTTCATCTCATCTCATCTTCCCCACAAACCCTAGCCGCCATTTTCAACATTTATATTTCAAAAAGCTTGAAAATCATCAAAAAAAAAATGCTTTACCTTACGGTTGAAGTTGCGATCAAAGGCTCGGTTGGATTCACGGTTGAAGATTCTTCGTCTCGTGATTTCTTATCTTCACAAATTTCTTGTTAAAGGTATACTTTTATCTCTTCCTCCTTTTCTTAGAACTCTCTTTGTGCACCAAAGAATCATGTAATCTCATGGATTTGGGAGATTTCTAAGAAGAAAGTATATTTGGTTTGAAAATGATGTCTTTCTTTGTGTAAAAGAAAAATAATAGATGATATTGGTGTTGGTTAAGTATGATAAGTATATAAATATCATGTCACAAAGGACAAAAAGTCAAATTTCAAACAGCTCACCTACGGTTGATACACGGTCGACCGTAGCATCGACCGTCGTGTACATGTAAATTCCAGGCTATCCACGGTCGATCCACGGTCGATACCGTGCATCGACCGTCAGCCCACTGGAAATTTTTGATTTTCAATTTTAATTTTTTGTCTTTTAATGCCCAAACTCAATCTATTAATGCTTAATATATCTTAACTAACATTAGCTATCACATGATTAATAAAAGTTTCAATTCATTCTCCACTTTAGGACACATACACATTATGAACATATTGTCAAGGACTTTGCTATATTCTTTGAACACACTCTCAATTATGTTGAAGTATATTACCTCTTGTCATGCTTTTACAAAGCAAAGGTCTTTTACAAATCTAGTGTCATGACAAGAGAAATTGTGGTGATTCAAGGGGAAGTAGTTATGGTGATTGTTTGTTGATATGATATTTGCTACTATTTGCTGTGATTCTTATGCCATGAATTATGTTACTTGAACCTTGGCTTGTAATAAATGCATATTTAGAATATTGTTTATACTCACATATCTTTGGCAAGTTCTTGGTAGTATTTCCATATATTTTAGATCAAACATCTCAAGAAGTGGAGCTCTACGTTCAAGGGGGAGCTTACGTTCAAGGGGAGCTTATGTCAAGGGGGAGTCTCCTTTTTGTTTAAGACAAAAAAGGGGGAGAAGATAGAAGAATATATAGAAGATAGAAGAATATATAGAAGATAGAAGAATATATAAATATATATGTATATATGCACATGTTAACATGTTAAGGTTATATATACAATTCTTATACAAGTTATAAATTTTTGTCTTCAACAAAAAGGGGGAGATTGTTGGGAAAAATAGGCTTACAAATATATCCTCTTTTGTTGACACAAAAATATATATAACTTGTTTATATAATTGTATGTACTAACATTAACATATGTGCACATATACATATATATATTCAATCAAATATATTCTCATCTATGATCTACAAAATAAGCTTCATAAAATGGCAAGCTCCAATCGTCAAGATTCGAGTTCAAATAGAAGCCGATGTCGAAGATTCCTACAAACAAACGTTTGAAGTTTATGAGCTTACAAAATAAATAATCAAATGAGTTTAAGTTTTTATAAAATAATTTTTATAAAAACTTTTATAAAAACTGAGACAATTTTTATAAAAATCACAAGCTTGGAAGTCAAAGCAAATAAATTCCCATTTTGGCAAATACTAAACACAATCTTACATTGAAACAAGCCAAAACCATATTTAGCAAAAGGATTCTCTCAAAGTGGTAAACTTCCAACATACTTTGTGCATATAGTTTCCAAACTACCATTTTCATGATTAAATTCAAACTTAAGAAGTATGACACTTATCCAACTTTTCTAAAGCTTGTTTTCGGTGCATTTTTATAGTAAAAATGGGTTGTGTGTGGTTTTGGTAAAAGCCCAACGTCTATATGCACAAGGCTCAAAAATCTCCAGCAGTGCGACGGTCGATTCCACGGTCGACCGTGGATCGACCGTGGATCGTCTGGACACTTTTTGAGCATCAAACTTTTCCTTATTTAAAGCAACTCAAGTCTTGTGTTTTACTCAAGCTCTTGCAATCTGAAAAACACAGAACATATACAAAAACTTGTGAGCTCATATTCTTGATACAAATTCAACATCTCAAGATCAAGAATGAAGCAAGAGTAAAAGCCTTCAAAGTTCAAACACTACATTACCTTCTTATATATTTGTAATTGTGTGAGGATCATCTCTAGCCTTAGGATTAGAGAGAAGTGAGGATCATCGAAGTGAGGATCATCTCTAGCCTTAGAATTAGAGAGAAATTGTAAAAGGTTTATCTCTACCTTCAAAGAGAGAAGTTAGTGGAGCAACTCTTGGTGGGTGAGACCAAGGAGTGGATGTAGAGCAAGGTTGTTAACCCTTGCTTGAACCACTATAAATCATTGTGTCCAAACTACTTCATTGGTGATATCTTTCTTCCTTAAACTCTTTAATTACTTGCAAACATTGATAAAAACTTCAAAAAGTGGGCATATAACCTATTCACCCCCTCTCTAGGTTCTAACAATAACAATAGACTTTTTCCAGATAAAAATGATCACCAAAAATTCGACATAACACGACGGCAATAATGACCAAAATACACCCAGATGAAAATGATGATCACAACCCAGATGAAAATAATGACAAAAAATGCAAATCAAATGAAGATGATAACCAAAATGCAACCCAGATGAAAATGGTAACCAAAATGCTACATTATTTTCATCTAGGGTGCATTTTGGTCATCACTCTCATCTTGGTTGCATTTTCGTTATCATTTTCATCTTAGTTGCATTTTGTTCATCATTTTCATCTGAGTTGCATTTTGGTCATCATTCTCATCTAGGTTGCATTTTCAAAATAAAATTTTCAGAAATATGAGATGAGTGGTCTTAATTGAAAGAGGATTACATAATGAGTAGAATAGTATAATTTTTTTGCTCAAATTCTCAAAATTTAATTAGTTATGGTAATTTGAAAGTTTAAGGGGTAATATATTTTTTAAAAATGGAAATCGGAGAAACGAAAGTCTAAAGGCGCGTGGGTTAACCTTGTATTTGTCAATTCCCATTTTACCCTTTTAAATGAATGACTGATATTTGGACTTTAGATTCTATGTTTAAGGATGGTTTTATATAGAACCTTACCTTATATATTATATATATATAGGAGAAATCCAATGAGAACACATTTTAAGTAGAGAATGATGAGGACATTTGTAGGTCAATCATTTAATTAGATATCAAATAATTAAAAATCAACATACATTAGTTAAACCAAGTTTAATATCTGCCATTAAATAAAGATCATACAAGGGCTATAAACTGTTCTCCAAATTCTCATGTTAAAAAGTCTTCTCATTTGATCCTGTCCCCCCCTCTCTCTATATATATAACACTTTTTAACGGCAACAAATTTTTTTATTACGAAACAAAAGCAATACAAAACGAAGTTCCCGCCAACTTACTAACGCATGAAGTTTAAGAACATGTAAGTTGATTTAATTTATTAGCTATTAGTGAATTAGCTAGGGTAAGTATTTAGGAAGAACACTCTTTCGATGGCGTTATTCACATGGTGTTGGTCTATCCGGAAGCTCAGAAACAATAAAGAATTTCTCTTTCTCGGTTCGGTGCAAAGCAACTCGTTTTTGTGGCTTAATTCAAAGTGTATTTCGGTTAAAAAGATTGAAATTGTTTTAATTGGTGTTCAAGTCCAATAGAGGAGAACCATGTGTATGTTTTCTTTTTCTTTTTTTGATTGTTTTTCGTGTATCATTTCTAGCATCTTGCAAGTTATCTTTAATAATAATGTTGTGTTTCTAAAAAAATAAAGATAAAGATTTAAAAAAAGAAATATATCATGATTTACTGGGTAGAATTATTTTGTAATAGAAAATACAAAATTTCAAATTTGGAAAACATATAAGAATAGAAAATATAAACATATATCATCATGTGGTGGTGATTAAGAGATTTTAATACGAGAGGATATCATGTCCTTTCAACAAATATATATGGTTGGTTTCCACTGAGATTAATTACGTTGCTAATCATTAGTGTTTATTTAATTAATATAATAAATTAATTTGCGTGGCCCTATCCAATAACAATTTATTAATTTATATAGCATTCTATCTCCACTAGTAAAGATAACTTTATATATTCTATTAGGTATTTTGTATAAATTAGTTTACAAAATCATTTAGCATTTGAATATAAGCACACGTGAAAGGTTGTAGCAATAACTTAAATATTAGTGTAAATCATAAAAACTAGCAAAACACTACAAAAAAATATGTCATTTATCCATGCTTTATGAAAGATTTATTTGCTTAATCTTTCAAGGTGATAGTACTTTACTATTTTTAAAGAAGAAGATATGATAAATTACTTTCAAAGTGGGCGATCTTGGATTTGTTTTTGTCATCATGTCTCATTTTTAGATTTGGATCGATTCAAGACGTGTTACGTATCAACAAAAACAATGTTTGGATTCGTTATATTTGTTATACCACAAACAATGAAAGTAAGTTTGGTCTAAAGAGAAAGGGAAAATCACAAACAAGAGTCGTTTTAAAACAATCTCTTCTCTTTTAAATGTCCTACTTTGTTAACTTTTATTCTCTTCAAAATAAATGGCATTTATAGGAGCATCAAAGGGGATTTTTTTACTCTTGGATCTGTATTTGTATGTGTATTAAACTTACTACAGTGACTTGAAATCATAATGAAAGTAATTTAGTTGCTCTATAAAAGTGGTTATGATTACGATATGTGACTATTTAAGTTCAAAGCAATTAGGTTCATACGAATACGATGTTCGTTATAAAGAAACTGATATTTAAATTAACTATCAAGTATCCACTTATTTTATTATCCCTAATTTTGATTCTAATTCTTGAAGTTGTAATAATCTCTTTGATAATGAACATCTTAGCTGAAGTTAAAGTTATGATAATGAACATCTTACCTTAAATTCATGCATTTTATATAATTGTTTGAGACTTATATTAGGTTATTAATACATTTTCTTAAATTTATCACTTATCTTGATTTTATTGTTACTCTTATTCTTAACTGAGATTTTTCCAGCTATATGGCTCTGTTAGAGTATATAGAGATTAGTTAGAAGCAGTTAGCTAGAAGATGTTAATATAAATCGATTTTTTAATGAACGGATCCTAAATTTATTCATAAAAAGACTCGAACTCATGATCTTAGGTCAAGCGCAACACAAAATCTAAACTACACTGGTACCACTAGGCTACATTGGGTGTTAAATAAATACATGATTTTGCCCTCTTCTTAAGACTTTTAACTTATTAACATATTTTTCAATACACATACAATTCTCTCAAGTCTTTACTCTTTCAAACTTCATACGCTTCTCCCTGGATTGTTGAGACTTTGGTTCAGATGTAAGTGATATAACCAGTTTTATTGTTTTTGAAGTATCTCCTACTACTCCTGATTAAAACTCTCGTAAAATTCAAACACTTGATTTTTTATATTTAAAAAGGAAAATATAATTTCTTTCGATGGCTATACAATAATGAATGATTAATTTGATTAGAGGGATAATCATGTTAGATTTTCCCTTTCACTATTGGACAAGCTTTTTGTCTCATTTAATAATTTTTCCTAATGAAGATAAGTTAAACTATTTGGACCGGACTAAGAAAACAAACAAAATTAAATTAAAAATATGCAATTGGTTTATACCTTTGTTTATCTATAAAAGGAAAACAAAATAAATAAATGTAAAGTTAACTTTAAGGTAATATTTATTAAAATATGTTTTATTAAAATTTGAAAATTTTATTATATGTATCGAATATTTGATTTGTTACTATTGTATGTACTTTAGTTACATAAAAAAAGAAAAAATATATAAGATTTGTACATACAATAGAAAATTTAATATATACAATATCAATAAATTAAGTGATCAATACACACAATAGAGTTTTTTCAAGTTCGATATATAAAACACAAGATGTAAAAATTTATACATTTAAACAAACTTTACCCTTAACTTTACGTACGAAGATTAAATGAATAAAGAAATGTTTATGCAAAATTTCTTATATCCCAACATACAAAATGTATTGTTTCTCTTTTATTTCTATCTATTTTGTAACATTTATCTCAATCTAGTCTAACTAGGATCGAGTCTAATGATAAATTGTACAATTTTCCTATATAAGGAATGCATGTCATTCAATAACCTATACCTGGACAAAGGTATATTATATGTTTCTGTGATTGAGGATTTAAGTTTCATTATGAACAAAGTTGTAGGTTTAAAAATATGCAATGTAAGTATATGTGTTCGATCTGCTGTTTTAAAAAATTTACGGACTTGTTTTCTGTTAATTAGATCATAACAAATGTCAAAAACTCTTTTAACTAGAAAAAGCATGCCATTGATTGGATTGCTTGGAGAGAAGAGATTGGAAGAGTATCCCAATGCGTTATTCACATTTTGTTTAGCAAATGAGCTAGAAGTGTATTACATAAACTAACTTAAGAATAACGAAACAAATTATCAAGATTAATTGATTAGGAGTAACATGAATCTTTATTATCCTAATCTCAATCTTTATCAATGACTGCCATGCATAGACATAGTAGTTTATTTATAAGCTATACAAAATATAATATT
Organism: Dittrichia graveolens; assembly: GCA_038502395.1. NCBI lineage: Eukaryota > Viridiplantae > Streptophyta > Magnoliopsida > Asterales > Asteraceae > Dittrichia > Dittrichia graveolens. The sequence goes on from JARJIL010000004.1 coordinate 95,136,021, forward strand.
CTTTATATATTAGATTATAGGGATTGTATTTTAAATATAATTTTTTTAAAGATTTTCACATATAAACAAGGCTAAAAAGCTTAAGAATGTTATAACTAAAATCTCACCCCCATAATTTTGTATAAATTCCGTACTAAACACACTTTACACATATATATTTATTAACATGTTTTATATTTTCCTACTAAATCTTAATTTCTACTTATTTTCTTACTTATAAAATCAAATTAAATGTCAAAATCAAGCCATAAGATAAGAGAAAAGAGAATTAGCGGTTTCATTATTTACTCATTTAAAACGAGTAAATATTAATCATTTCATTAATTACCCATTTAAATGTTTATGAGTATAAAGGGTGTGTTTAGCGAAAGAGGCTGAGGCTGGAGCTAGGGCTGACGCTGATTAATTGATAATCACAAGTTCAAGCCATAAGATACTTGAAAAAACTTTTATTTTAGGAGATTATGTTTTTAATAGTCCCCTCAAGATTTTAACACCTGAACGGGGCTAGAGGGCTGAAAATTATTAAAACTAGAATCCCAAGCCCCTATAATCCACCATAAGCTTGTTGCCGAACACATCCAAAAATATTTAAAGATAGATGTTTCTAGCTGCACATATTTCTTTTCATATATTTCTTTATGAAAAAACGATCCGTAATGTTAATATCATTTAACTTAAATAATGTTACACTCATAAACTAGTATAATAAGTAAATATAAAAATAACTAAATTATAATTCATTAAATAGCAGGTGAATATAGTATCATCTAAGTTAAGTTTATGTCCCCTTTATTTATTTATTTATTTATTAAAGACAAGTATGCCTTGACCATTTCTTCCCTATAGGGGGCAAATTCCATCTTTATTAAGAAACTTGAGAGAGCAAGTAGCTGAAGAGAAATGGCCGAAACACCGCAACACATGGCCGGAAAAGACATGGGTTGCGGTTTCATCGGGTCTATTTTCGGCACCCGTCACCGGCGATCACCACCGGTGCCGCGACTGGAAGCCTCCAAAGAGCACCGTCAAACCCAAGACTCCGGCAAGCTCAATACAAAAAAACCACCACGAACCCACTCCCGCTCCACCCGCACAGAAATACTATACACAGGCTTCTCAAAACCAGCTTCCAAAATCCCTCCTCCACCACTCACCACCACTGTGAAAAAACCAACCACCGCCATGAAAAAATCTCCCACCGCCGTGAAAAAACCACCCTCCGTGAGAAGCAACCCGGTTGTTAATAACTCAACGTATAATTCACTCTCCAAAAGTGCATTATACAGTGTTTCACAAGTAACCAATATATCATACACTAAACAACTTCGAAAAGAGCCCAGTTTTACCTCAAGCGAGCTGAGTCTACGAATCTCTGTTCGTGGAACACAAAACCCAGTTGGGCATTTGGGGAATTTAACGAAGAAAAAACCCGAAATCACAAAATCGTATAATGGGAAAGTCTTAGGAAACATATACGGTAACCCACCTGCGAAAAAACCCGACCCGGAGAGGTTTAAGAACATCGGTAACGAGAAGTATAAACAGGGGCGATTTGATGAGGCGATTGCATTGTATACAGAAGCAATTGGGATTGATTCAACAATCGCGTGTTATTATAGCAATCGAAGTGCAGCTTTAATTGGTTTAGGGAAGCTGATTGATGCAATTCTTGACTGTAAAATCGCAATTCGGATCGATCCTTCGTATCATCGGGCTCATTATCGGCTCGGGTCGCTCTATCTCAGGTATTATATGCATTAACGACTTGTACAGTACAACCAAACGATGTGAAATTGTGGTCGCATTTTAGCTAGTATGAAATTGAACCTTTAAGGTCAAGAATCAAGATTGTCTGACCTTTTGGGAATTTTTTTGATATGGTAGTCACGTTTTCATTGATGACTTGTACCGTACAACTTCGCGTATGAAGACAACAAAGCATATAGTTTTTCACTTTCTTTTGATTAGTCGGTAGTTTATTGATGACTTGTACAGTACAACTTACTAAGGCTATCCGTAGTGGGCAACCTGAACACCTTCGAGTGTGTTTGGGTTGTCTTTGGGTCCATCGGGAACACCACTACCACCCCTCATTCGGGTAAGTGGCCGGCTTCCCAAACCCGACCTTCGAGTTCACACTTTTTTTAGCGTATAAGACTGTAAAAGAGAGCAAAGAGAGAGAAAATGAAGAAAAAGTGATATAGCATTTGGGTTGGGTTTGAGTTGGGGACCATTACGCATGGTCTAACGCCTACAATTCACCACGGTTTCGCTCTTTCATTAGTTTATCACCTCTTTCACATACCGTAAATATAATGATATGTATCATATCACAGTCATACACTCGTATTACATAACGATGCTTACTTTAAAATCTCCTTGTCTAAATCTTTGGTTTTTTACGCGTGTTCTAGGTTTGGGGAGGTGGAGAAAGCTTCATGTCATTACAAGTGTTCAGGGGAAAAAGCCGAAAGACACGACATTGCAAAGGTACATGCTGTTAAAGCGCAACTTGTTACGTGTGTCGAGGCTCGAAAAACCAAGGATTGGAATAGATTGCTAAAGGAAAGCCGATTTGCATATTCGTTAGGTGCGGATTCATCTCTTCAGGTATTTTTATTAACCGTTGTTACAGACTACTTGTCGTAAAGTTTTACCTCAAGAGTCGAAACTTATATATGATTTGATGATTTGGTGTTGTAAGGTGTACGCTATGCAAGCCGAGGCATTGTTAAATCTTCATAGGCATGAGGAGGCGTACTCTGGATTTCAAAATGCACCAGTTATAGACGTTAATACTTCGGCTCAGTTGTTTGGATCAATGGTTACTAGTAAATTTTTAACGGTTAAGGCACAAGTTTATCTTGCATCCGGCAGGTTAGCACTCGAAAAATTGTTGCCATACATAAAATATTAGATGTTGAATGCTATTCTTGGTAATATTTCTTTTTCGAAATTTTTTAGATAACTGTAAAGATGTGGTGAATGGTGTTTAGGTTTGAGGATGCAGTGAGTGTCGCATTACGGGCTTCTGAGCTTGACCCAAGCGAGGAGGTTTTTATGGTTGCCAGGAAAACCCGAACTTTAGCAAAAGCTCGGGCCAATGGTAATAAGATGTTCAAGGCATCACAGTTCTCTGAAGCGTGTAATGTATATAGTGAAGGTTTGGAGCAAGAACCGTACAATTCGATTTTGTTATGCAATCGGGCTGCTTGCCGTTACAAACTAGGCCAGTTCGAAAGAGCGGTAGAAGATTGTACCAAAGCCCTAAATTTAAGACCTTCATATACCAAGGCTAGACTCAGAAGAGCCCAATGCAATGCCAAGGTAAATCATAATACATATATGGTCATTCTTATTAGATTTGGTGAGAATATTTTGGTGATTTCATTACCATTGATTGAACTATTCTGTAGTTAGAAAGATGGGAGGCCGCAATTCAAGATTACGATGTCTTGAATCACGAAACACGAGGAGATGAAGAAGTGGAGCGGGAATTTTCAGAAGCTCGGATGAAACTCGAGAAACAACACACTCCAGATGTGAAACCAGTAAAACTGATCAACAACATTAACAAAGAAGAATTTGGAGGGTTTTTGATCCAACACCGGGTTTGAAACAAGAATAACCGTAAACCCAAACCCGGTGTTAGATTGACAGAGGGACGGACATATTTTATTTTATTTATTTGCGTATGAATGATTTTTGTTTTATTTTTTGGTTTGAATGGAGACTAACGTAGTGACTATTTCTTTTTAGATACGTACAATCTTTAAGGGCCCAAATTGAAAGTGTGTCGTGTAACAGAAATAAATAAAAAAAAAGTTAGTTTTTGGACGGCATCTTCAAATTTGTGTTGCTGGCCACTTTATATTTTTTTAATTCATTTTTGTTCATTTATAAATTAATTTCCTATTATAGTTAATAGAGATTAATATAAATAATTGTAGTTTAATTTTGTAAGAATTGAGAGTTTAATTGACAAAGAATTGTTGAGTAATATCTCACGTCGAACGAATGGTGATTTCGTAATATGGTTTGTTGGAAAAAATAGGCTTATAAATAAATCCTCTTTTATTGACACAAAAATATACAACTTGTTTATATAATTGTATGTATTAACATTAACATATGTGCACATATACATATATATATATATATATATTCAATCAAATATATTCTCATCCATGATCTACAAAATAAGCTTCATCAAATGGTCAAGCTTCAATCGTCAAGATCTGAGTTCAAGTAGAAGTCGATGTCGAAGTCTCCTACAAATAAACATTCAAAGTCTATGAGCTTACAAAATAAATAATCAAATGAGTTTAAGTTTTTATAAAATAATTTTTTTAAAAACCTTTATAAAAACTGCGACAATTTTTATAAAAATCACAAGCTTGGAAGTCAAAGCAAAAATTCTCATTTTGGCAAATACTAAACACAATATTCTATTGAAATAAGCCAAAACCATATTTAGCAAAAGGAATCTCCCAAAGAGGTAAACTTCCAATATGCTTTGTGCATTTGGTTTCCAAACTACCATTTTCATGATTAAATTCAAACTTAAGAAGTATGGCACTTACCTAACTTTTCTAAAGCTTCTTTTCAGTGCATTTTTATGGTAAAAATAGGTTGTGTGTGATTTTGGTAAAAGGCCAACGTCTATATTCACAAGGCTCAAAAAGTTCCAGCAGGCTGACGGTCGATGCCACGGTCGACCGTGGATCGACCGTGGATAGTCTGGACACTTTTTGAGCTTGCACCTTTTTCCTTTTTTAAAGCAACTCAAGTCTTGTGTTTTACTCACCTCTTGCAATCTGAAAAAACACAAAATACATAAAAATCTTGTGAGCTCATATTCCTTGATAATTCAATCTTTCAAGATCAAGAATCAAGCAAGAGTGAAAGCCTTCAAGTTCATATACTTCATTACATTCATATACATTTGCAATAGTGTGAGGATAATCTCTAGCCTATAGAATTAGAGAGAAGTAAGGATCAACTCTAGCCTTTCCAATTAGAGTGAAGTGAGGTTTATCTTAGCCTTGTTTGCAAGAGTGAAGTGTAATTCTTGTAAGCTAAAAGGAGAAGTTGTAAAAGGTTTATCTCTACCTTAAAAGAGAGAAGATTAGTGGAGCAACTCTTGGTGGGTGAGGCCAATGAGTGGATGTAGAGCAAGGTTGTTAACCCTTGTTTGAACCACTATAAATCATTGTGTCATAAGCTACTTACATTGGTGATATCTTTCTCCCTTAAACTCTTTAATTACTTGAAAATATTGTTAAAAACTTTAAAAAGTGGGCATATAACCTATTCACCCCATCTAGGTTCTAACAATTGGTATCAGAGCAAGTTGCTCTAGATAATTTTTGAAAAGTTGTTTAAATCTTCTAAAAATATTTTTTCAAAAATTTTTGAGTTGATAAAATGGGACAAAATTATGTAGAGGGAAATTCTATGGTTAGACCTCCACTTCTTGAAGAAGAAGGGTTTTGTTATTGGAAACAAAGATTCATGACTTATGTCAAAGCCAAAGATGTTGATCTTTGGGAAATTATTGAAGAAGGGGATTATGTACCAAAAACCTTTGATTCCAAACAAGATGCCTTTGTTCCACTTCCTAAAGAAAAATGGGATCAAGAAGATTAAAAAAATGGTTTCTAAAAATTTTGAAGCAAAACTATTTCTTTACAATGCTTTGCCTAGAAAAAAGTTTGAAAGAGTATTTATGTGTGAAAGTGCAAATGCTATTTGGAAATCTCTTGTCACCACACATCAAGGAAATGCCCAAGTTGTAGATAACAAAATTGAATTACTTGTGCAACAATATGAACAATTTCAAATACTAGATGATATGAAAATTGATGAGGCTTTTGCAAAGTTTAATACTATTGTTACAAGTCTCAAGTCACTTGGGACTACTTACTCTAACAAAAAGATTGTAAGAAAGTTTCTTAGGGCTCTTTCACCAAAATGGAGGTCAAAGGTGACGGCTATTGAGGAGTCAAAAGATTTGAACATACTTCAAATGGATGAGCTAATAGGAAATCTCAAGGTGTATGAAGTGATCATGCAAAAGGATGATGAGATTGCCAAGCTAAAGAAAGAGAAAAGCAAGTCCATTGCACTTAAAGCCAAACATGTCAAAGATTCCTCTAGTGATGAAGGAGATGAAACAAATAGTGATGAGGATGAAGAGTATGCCATGATGGTGAGGAATTTTAAAAAGTTCTTCAAAAGAAAAGGCAAGCATGTGAAAGCTCCATTTGATCCTAAGAAGTACAAGCAAGCCATGGATGCCAAGAAAGAAAAGAAATCATCTAGAGAATGCTATGGATGTGGAGACTCTTCACATCTCATAAGTGATTGTCCAAAGGTAGCTTCAAAGAAGAAGGAAAATCACAAAGCCTTCCTAGGAGGTGCATGGAGTGATAGTGGTGATGAGAACCAAGAAGAAACAAAAGAAGAAAAATGTCTCATGGCTTTTGAGACAAGTGAGGTACATTCAGATTCTAGCTACGATAGTGATAATAATGGCCATCAATATGATCAGTTATGCGATTTTATCTCAAGAATACTTACTAAAAATGAGGAGTTAAAAAATGAGAACAAAAGTTTAGAAAAGGAAAATGTCAAGTTGAAAAATGAAAATGATGAATTAATCATAAAGATAAAATATCTAGAAAACAAAATTGCATCTCATACACATACAAGCATAAAAGATTTGGAGAATAAGTTAAAAACAAACTTGGATACAACCACATTGTCAAAATTTGAGAATAGTTCAACAAAGTTAGATGAAATGTTAAAGATTCAAAAATCATCAAAAGATAAGGGTGGCATTGGATTCTCTGGGCACTCAAACAACATTCCAACAAGTCACTTGAAAACCATCCAATTTGTGAAAGAAAAAGGGAAAGAAAAAGGGAAAGAAAAAATCCAGGACCCCCACGGTCGACCCACGGTCGATACCGTGCATCGACCGTCGGGTCACTAGAATTTTCAAAAGAACAAAAATGTAAACATTGTCTCTAGCTCTTCCACTTGTATGTCCAAGGTTGCAAGTAATGAGTTAATGAGAAAGTTTTATACTCCAACAACAAAGCATGGACTTGGATTCAAGAAACCTAAATCAAATGTGACTCAAAAACCAAAATACTCTCAATCCATAAACCCTAAGAACACATGGTATCATAAAAGTTTTAAAATCACACAAAGATGGATTAGAATAGGAGTTTTTTATGCTAACCATCCAGGACCCATGAAACATTGGGTACCAAAAGCTTGAATGAAAACTTCATATGTGTAGGGTTGCAGTAAAAGTGAGAGTATGTCTCATGAATGGATTCTTGATAGTGGTTGTTCAAAACACATGACCGGTAATAGAGAACTCTTCACCTCATACAAGGAGTATGATGGAGGACATGTTGTGTTTGGAAGCAATCTAAGAGGAAAAGTGATTGGTAAATGGAACATTTTTCATGACAATATCAAATTCTTGAATGTTGAGCATGTTAGTGGTTTAGCTTACAATTTAATAAGTATTGGTCAACTATGTGATAAAGATCTAAATGTTAAATTCACTAAACATGAAAGCTTAATATGCAAAGATGATAAAGTTTTAGTAAAAGGTGTTAGGAGAAATGGACTATATACATGTAGACTTGGTGATAATCCTAACACACAAGTATGTCTTGCCTCTATAATTGATAATTCAACATTATGGCATAGAAGACTAGGTCATGCCAACATGAGACTACTACAAACGTTGACTAGAAATGAGCTTGTTAGAGACTTACCAAATATTAAATTCGATAATCATTTTTGTGATGCATGTAAAATAGGAAAACAAGTGCATTCATCTCATAAATCTAAAAATGCTATAACTACAAAGAGATGTCTTGAACTATTGCATATGGATCTTTTTGGCCCTTCATCAATTCAAAGTTATGGGGGAAACTTCTACACACTAGTTGTTGTAAATGACTTTTCTAGATATACATGGACACTATTTTTGAAAAACAAAAATGAAGCTTTTGACAAATTTAAAACTCTTGGCAAGAAAATTCAAAACCAATTTAGTTGTACGATCATTTCAATTCGTACCGACCATGGAAGAGAATTTGACAATAAAGCGCAATTTGGAGCATTTTGTGAAAAACATGGAGTTTCTCATAACTTTTCGGCTCCTCGCACTCCCCAATCAAATGGGGTTGTTGAAAGGAAAAATAGGACTTTACAAGAAATGAGTAAGACAATGCTAAATGAACAATCCATTCCATAAAAGTTTTGGTGTGATGCGGTCTCAACGGCTACATACATCCTAAATAGAGTCTTGATTAGACCAATGTTAAATAAAACACCCTATGAAATCATCAAAGGTAGAAAACCATCCTTAGGACATCTTAAGGTATTTGGTAGTAAATGCTATTAATACCAAAGACTACTTGACAAAATTTGATCCTAAAGCATATGAGGGTGTCTTCTTAGGATACTCCTTGAATAGTAAAGCCTATAGAGTATTAAACAAATCCACTATGATTGTGGAGGAATCCCTTAATGTCACATTTGATGAATCTCCACTTCCTCCTAAGACTCAACCCTTAATAGATGATGACAAATTAGAAGAAGAAGCCATAGAACAACAACTCTCAAAATTAGACATAAATCATCATAGTGTTCAAAACCCAATAATAGATAACAAAACCACAAGTAATGAAAATGAAATTAAAGAAAATAGGAACCATCCAATAACTCAAGTCATAGGAAACTTGAATCAAAGACTCACTAGATCCCAAGCCCAAAACCTTAATACTTTCTTTGCCTTTGTGTCACACATAGAACCCAAAAATATTAAAGAGGCAATTAAAGATGAAAATTGGGTAATGGCAATGCAAGAAGAGTTAAATCAATTCACTAGAAGCCAAGTTTGGGACTTAGTACCTTTACCTAGTGGTCACACAATAATTGGAACTAAATGGGTTTTTAGAAACAAAGTTGATGAAAATGGAAATATCACTAGAAACAAAGCTAGACTAGTAGCCCAAGGATATAACCAACAAGAAGGGATAAATTATGATGAAACCTTTGCTCCGGTTGCTAGATTAGAATCCATAAGGATTCTACTTGCTTATGCTTGTGCTCAAAATTTTAAACTATATCAAATGGATGTCAAAAGTGCTTTTTTAAACGGGTTTATAAATGAAGAAGTTTATGTATGTCAACCTCCCGGTTTTGAAGACCCCATTCATCCATCTTATGTATATAAACTTAGAAAAGCATTGTATGGCTTTAAACAAGCTCCTAGAGCTTGGTATGATAGATTAAAATCATTCTTGTTGAAAAATGAATATAATATGGGTAAAGTTGATAATACATTGTTCAAAAAGAAAAGAAAAGATGACATCTTGCTTGTACAAATTTATGTGGATGATATCATATTTGGATCAACATGCCAAGACTTGTGTGATGAATTTTCAAAACTTATGCATAATGAATTTGAAATGAGTATGATGGGTGAATTGAATTACTTTCTTGGACTTCAAATAAAACAATATGAAGATGGTACATTCATCAATCAATCGAAGTATATTAAAGACATGCTTAAGAAATTCGATTTTGAAAATGTGAAACCAATGAGTACACCTATGGCTACAAACACACACTTGACACTAGATGAAGAGGGTGAAAGATTTGATAGTACAAGATATCGTGGTATGATCGGGAGCTTGCTTTATCTAACGGCAAGTCGTCCCAATATTATGTATAGTGTATGTGTGTGTGCTCGTTTTCAGGAAAATCCAAAAAAATCACACTATGAGGCCGTCAAACGAATATTCCGATACATTAAAGAAACAATCAACTTGGGATTGTGGTATCCAAAGTGGAGCGGCTTAGATATAATGTGCTATGCGGATTCGGATCTCGGTGGATGCTACTTGGATAGAAAAAGTACAAGTGGAGTATGTGCCTTTATTGGATTGGCACTGTGACATCCGTCACCTAAAACAGGTTAGTTGAGTCTAACTTGTACATCGTTGCCAGCTATACAACTTAAATCTATGTGCTTGTGTGATACCTAAGGTCTAGTAGATGCTAGAATTAGGTGTTATATATGTCTAAATTCTTCAAATAAGATAGTAGAGCTAGCAAGTGGGGGAAACCTAAGTCTTTATGACGATAGAGCATTTAACCGATTCCTAGTACACAATTTTAGCGAGCAAACGTATCTAGCGCAAGTATGGATGAACTAAGCCCTTAACTAAATAAATAATACCAATATTAATAGGATATAAATAATAGTTTATACTAATAACTAGATAGCAAGTTTAAAAATCACTCGAAATAAAAACTTTGTGACGCGCAAACTGAAGGCATTTTCTGACCAACACTAATTAAAGTATTTCTTAAAAATAATTAACATATTATTAAACCCTAGAAAAATTTATATAAAATAATAGAGACATTAAGACCTCTGGCCTAAAAGTTTAGAAAAATAATTAGGACGTTTAAATTATTTTAAAAATACATAAAGCTTACCCAAAATTTCAGGATTTAGCATACACATTTGAAAAGGAAAATAACCAAGGTTTGAAACCTCAAATATGTATATTGGGGTTAGGCCCAAGGAATGGATGCCCTCATGTAACCTACAGTAAAACTTAATCGCGAAACCTAATTAAATTTAAGGTTAGTACAAAAGAGAACTTCTACGCGTGAATAGAATATAACTTAGATTATACGATTGTTTGTAGATTTCCGAGCACGTTAAGATTCAAGTGACAACCCACAACTAAGGTGAGTACTCGTGGCCCCTTTTTACTATATTTCTCGGGGGAGAATGACACTCAAACCCTCTTTTAAATTTTTTTATGCCGTGATGACTATTTCTTATTTATTTTGGACAACTTATGTGATGTATATGCAAAGACTACTTGTTGTTGGTTGATGACTATTGATTCCTATATTCCTATGAGCCAACGGTTTATGCTCCAGCTGGGTATGCTATAATAACTGCTTGGAAGACAATGATTTGATTCATATTGATTCCTATTGAACCTGGTGGTTCGGATGTTGTTACAACATCTACACGCTTAACATGCTATACGTGCACAATTGTCCTACTTAAACAATTTACACGGCAACTATGCTTTTACTTTAAACCTGCGAGCTCACCAACTTTATGTTGACATTTTCGAGTGTTCATTTTCAGGTAATGCTAATAACCATGCCTAAGGAGCTTAGGTGACCCTAGATAGCCTTAGCATGACATGGGCAGTTGACTAAGGACTCTTTCATTTTACTATGCTATTATGAACTTGGATTTTATTATAAATCTAGGGCTTGTAGCCCCGTATACTTGTCCCGGGTTGTGGGAACAACTATTTCGTATGTTCTTGTTTTAAATTGTTGACTATGGTTGTCGTGAAGTGACTTACCACGGCACAAGTCTCCTCTTGTGTCGGGGAACGTCGTGACACGTTGGTGTGAACTCATTTAGTAAAATTTTCTATTCATATATCAATGTGTTATGACGATCCTCTCCGTCGCACCTCGTGTTTCCGCCAAGGCGGGGTGTGACAGGCACTTACCTCATGGTTCTCGAAAAAGCAAACATCCGTTGCCTTGTCAACAACCGAAGCCGAATATGTAGCCGCCGGAAAAGCATGCGCTCAGGTCTTATGATCCAACAATATTTATTGGACTATGAGGTACATCTATCCGAAATTCCTATTATGTGTGATAATAAAAGTGCCATTGATCTAAGTAAAAATCTCGTATTGCATTTTAGAACTAAACACATCGAAATTAGACATCACTTTCTACGTGATAATGTGCAAAAAGGCAATATAAGCTTAGAATATTGCCGACATATTCACTAAACCGCTAAAAAAGGAAGTATTTGACACATTAAGACTTGGTTTGGGAATGATGGAACATGTACCTTAAGAGATAAACACCTAAAAGCTGAAAAACAACAAAAAAATGCTATCCAGTGGCTCCACGGTCGATACCATGTATCGATCATCGGGGCACTTCCAAAAGTTTAAGAAACACGCGGTCGATACCACCGTCGACCGTGTATCGACCGTTATACACCTGACGAATTTTAACCCTACCTTCCCTTTTTCTCTCTCTTTCCTCCCACTTTCATCCTCCCTCATCTTCCTCATCAAACCCTAGCCGCCTTTTACCATTTTACTCTCTAAAAAGCTTAAGAAATCATTACAAGTAAAAATATTTCACTTACGGTCGAAGGCACGGTTCTGCTCACGGTCGATCTACGGTTGAACACGATTTCTTCCTTCCTTCACGGACGATCCACGGTTTTCTCTCTCTCAAAGGTATAATTTTTTTTTGATTCTTTCTTTTTCATCTCCTTAGGATTCTATTTTTTTTGCACCAATGAATCATGTGTATCTCAAGATTTTTGTTATTTTTTCATGATTGGGCTTGATTTGGGAAAATTATTTAGTAGTTTTTGTTATAAATAGCTTAAGGATGATAAAGTAGGCTTTGTTTAGGTTTGGTTTAACTTTTATAGTAGTTTTCTTATACATAGGTTTGTTGGATCTCAGATGTAATTTAAATATAAGTATTAGATGTATATTAAAGTAATAAAATCAGAGTTTTCAATAAGGACAAACAAAACCAAAAATTTTGAAAATCGTCCGGCGGTTGATATCACGGTCGACCGTCACTCGACCGTAGCTATTGTGCAAAAATCTAGTCCAACCACGGTCGATACCGTGCATCGACCGTCAGCAATCTGGAAATTTTTGAACTTTTCATCTTTTAGTATTTCAACTATTAATGCTCAAATTCACTTTATTCATGCTTCATATACTCCAACAAACACTTGTCATCGCATGATTTATCAAAATTTTCAAAATCTTCTCACACTTAGGACACAAACACATCGTATGGACATATTCTCAAAGAGTTTGCTATATTTCTCTAAGCACACTTTCAAATATGTCTCATATATATTGAAATATCATATATCTAGTTATAAATTTTCAAAACCAAACTCTTTTTCGTGTCATGACTAGATAAATTGAACATGTCTTACACATTAGGCACACACTAGTCCTAATGCTATATATTTGTACTTAATCATATAATCATTGTCTCTATAGATAATCATGCCACGTGTTCGTACATCAGCCTCAAGAAAACCCGACAACCCTACCCTCGTCAATCCGCCAATGCTCTAAAGAAACGGGCCATAAACGAGGGTCGTGTAGTTGCGGTCAATCAGCTTGACCAATATAGGACCCACGCCACCTTTGAGGCTATTGGGTGGACTATTTTCCTTTCTCTTTCAAATGTCATTTATAAAAATCGCATCTATGAATTTTATGCCTCCTTCATCTATAATGAGGATGATGAAGTCATCACCTTCAACATTGAAGGTAAGGACTTTACCTTCACTCTTGTCCAACTAGGTAGGATTCTACACATCCCATCCTCCGGCCTTAAATACTTTCATACCGGTCATAGTCTCACAAACCTTCCACCCGCCTTCACCATTCCTGAAATCATTGGGTCAATTTGCAAAACAAATGTTCCCCACACCACAACCAATCTTTTCGGGAGAGATCTTCTTCCCGAATGTGCAGTTTGGAACAAAATCATTGATTCCAATATCTTTCCCAAATCTAGGAATCATTTTGAAATAAGTGATATTCAAGCTGTTCTTCTTCATGCTCCTAAAACGGGGACCGAGATCAACCTCACGCACATTCTTGCTAAACGCATGAGTGGTCTCGTGACAAGCCGTAGGGATCTTCCCTATGGCCGTCTTCTATCTCTTCTTTTTACGAATCTACCGGATATTTCTCGCATTGTCTCAACTCCGGGATCCTCCATGCCCATCGACCTTGCGACACTTCGCAAGATGTCTTCCCATAAAGGGAAGAAACGGGCACACTCTTCCTCTTCCGGAGATACGGAAGCCGAGATTGACAGATTCACCTTTGGTGAAGAGGAGGAAGGTGAAGCGGAGAGTTCAATTCCTCCGGATCACGGCATGGTTGAAGGCACTACCGATGAACGAATTGCGGCACTAAATCGCAATGTGAATGCTTTACGGAATGAAACTCGCTCTCTCCGTAAAGAAGTGAAAGGGGTAAAGGGCATGTTGAGATCAATTATGAATGCTCTTAAATGTAATTCCGGAACTGATGGAGGTGAGCCGTCTCAATCATGATGGGATGTTTTATGATTACCACATTTGTCTTTCAAACAATTTATTTCTATGTATTCACACAATATGCTATTTATGTTGGTCATGTGCTACAATATATTATGCTATGATGTACATTTTGTGGTTTGATATGCATGCTTTCCATATGACATGTATTGTGATTAATATTGGCTATGCTCACATCACTCGTGCAAGTCCTTGGTAGAATTTTGTATGTACTCTAGCTCATCCAAATCAGGATATGGAGTTCTACATTCAAGGGGGAGCTTATGCCAAGGGGGAGTCTCCTTTTTGTTAAGACAAAAAAGGGGGAGAAGATAGAAGAATATATAGAAGATAGTAGAATATATACATATATGTGTATATATGCACATGTTAACATGTTAAAGTTACATATACAATTCTTATACAAGTTATAAATTTTTGTCTTCAACAAAAAGGGGGAGATTGTTGGGAAAAATAGGCTTATAAATAAATCCTCTTTTGTTGACACAAAAATATACAACTTGTTTATATAATTGTATGTATTAACATATGTGCACATATATATTCAATCAAATATATTCTCATTCATGATCTACAAAATAAGCTTCATCAAATGGCCAAGCTTCAATCGTCAAGATCCGAGTTCAAGTAGAAGTCGATGTCGAAGTCTCTTACAAATAAACATTCAAAGTCTATGAGCTTACAAAATAAATAATCAAATGAGTTTAAGTTTTTATAAAATAATTTTTATAAAAACCTTTATAAAAACTGAGAATAACAATTACTAACAGAAAAATCACTTTACAAAAGTTTTCTTAAGTAATAAAATCTTGTTTATAAGAATTAGAGTTAATTTCATAAATGGTCCTTAAACTAACCACGAATTGCAAGTTTAGTCCTTTTTTTAAAAAAGTTGCATTTTTCGTCTTTTAACTACCATTTTGTTGCAAGTTTAATCCTTTTTGACGGTTTCCGTTTGACAAGTCTGTTAAGTCAGGGGTATTTATGTCTTTTTATTATTCTTTTAATTTTTAATTGATTTTAAATAATATTTAATATTAAATAACTCCCACTCTCTCTCTTCCTACACACAAATGACACAATACACACTCTTTCTCCTTCCTCTCTCTACCATCCCATCTTCTTCTACACACACACTTTCTCTCTCTATCCACCATCTCGTTGCTCTCTCTTCTGTACACCTCTCTCTCCTGCCACACCACACCACCGCCACCTCCGCTGCTATCACCACCACCGATGAACACCCAAAAAAACCACCACCACCACCACCACCGACAAACTTCACCCAAAAAAACCACCCCCACCACCAAAGAACTACAACCAAACCATAACCACCATCGACGAACTCCACCCTAAAATCCACCACCACCGAGGAACTCCAACCAAAAAACCACCACCACCGACGAACTCCACCCAAAAATCTACCACAACCGAGGAACTCCACCCAAAAAATCACCACCACCGACGAACACCACCTAAAAATCCACCACCACCGACGAACTCCACCCAATAAACCACCACCACCGACGAACTACACCCAAAAAAACCACCACCATCGACGAACTACACCCAAAAAACCACCACCATCGAGGAACTCCATCGGCTGGAACAGATCTAAACACAAACACATGCACCCTATGACAGATCTACACCCACACACACGCTCTCTCTCTCTCTCTCAGTGACAGATCTAAACACACACACACTCAGTTACAGATCTAAACACACACGCACTCAGTTATAGATCTAAACACACACACTTAATTACATATCTAAACACACACACACATACCGACAGAAATTGCCGCGCCGCCGCCTAAAACACACACCCTGTCTCCGGCGAAGTGGAGGTCACGGTGGTGGTAGGTTAGAGAGAGGAAAGGAGAAAATGGGGGAAGAGTCTGATGGATGAGATGAAAGGGTGAGGGGTATATTGAATTATTTATGATAACAATATTAAAATACTGATTTTATTATTAAGAAATAAATAAAAAATTAAAGATAAGGGTAGAATAGTCTATTTACAAAAACTAACGGATCTAATTAACGGAAACCGTCAAAAAGAATTAAACTTGCAACAAAATGGTAGTTAAAGGACGAAAAATGCAACTTTTTTAAAAAAAAGACTAAACTTGCAATTCGTGGTTAGTTTAAGGACCATTTATGAAATTAACTCTAAGAATTAGGGTAAATAGTACGAAAATACAATAAAGATTATCTTGATTATCATTGTATATATTTTTTTATTAAGAAAAAGCAATACAATTAATTTTTACAATCCTCTCATTTGAAGCCAGGTGTTGTATACAATGAGAACTATGACAAAGTTCATTGTATAAAATGGTAACTAAAAATTAAACACAGAAAGAATGTGTTTGCGTACATTGAAAATATTATGAAAGTTGATTAAATTGTTTTAAGAGGAGATTCTGATATCCGAATGTTTATTCATATTTATTTTGTTGTTTGTTTTTAGAATTTTTTTGAATGTTTGTAAGTATATACATGTTGTATGATATTTCATATTAGCTCTTACATTTTTAATGAAAATTAAATATTTCTAATTATAAAATAAGATATTTTAATAACAAATATTAAACAACAATAATATAGTGAACTAAAATCAACATATATAAAAGATAGATGTGCGGCGGTGTATGGTGGCTAGTGACGACTGTGAGAAGGAAGGTGAAATTTGGCATATAAAGTACCGGAGAAGAAGGGTATGTTGAGGAGCATATATTGACGTGAATCAGTAAATAAAGAAGTTCGATTATTATATGAGAATAAAACATGAATTTTATTAACATGTTATAAAAGGTTAAGTTGTCTGAGATTTTCATATCTTAAGAAAAAGAAAAATAATAAGTAGCATTCGCATCTTATACCTAATATTATGTAGTTGGACTGGATTGGGCCTTCGAATACAGTTTGCCAATGTTCTGCGATGGGCCCTTGTAGGGTTACTCTGGGCTAAGCCCATTTGACAGGAAACTGGAGTGGACATTGTGTCTAGAGGTAGAGGTGCACCAAAAATCCGAATATCCGATTTCGGGTAAAAACTATCCGTAACCGGTTTTTGGGAAACCGGTTTTTTTTAACCGGATAGTGTAACCGGTTTTTCGGATTTGGGCTAGACCGGATTTTTAGTCGGATAAAAAACCGGTTTGGAAAAAACCGGTAAAAAAACCGGTCCTCGAGATTCAAAAACTAGCCGTTACGTTACCGTTTTTTTTTGGCTTTTTTCACATTTTTTCTCTATAAATAGTTTGGGAATGGTATAGGATGATTCACACAAACTTATATCTCTAAAAAACTCTCTCAAATCTCCATCTTTTTTATTTTTTCATGGCTAGTGCTAGTAACACGGTTGAATCTTCCGTTGGGGGGAATGTCGACGTGGTGAGGGTAATCGAACACAATCGAAACAAAGAAATTTGGGAACATTTTGAATTGTGTGAGATGTCAAATGGCTCGAAAAGGGCGCGTTGTAAACTTTGCCGAAAACGACGAAGATTAACTATTTGTATTTTAAGTATTTGAACTTTAACTATTTGTACTAGAAGTATTTTTAGTATTTTAATTTGAACCTTGTAATGTTTAAGAATTTTAAGTAACTTTGTAATGTTTTAAGTATTTTAATTTATAAAAATCTGAATTTTTTTTTAAAAAAATCGGATAAAATAAAAACCGGATATTAAAAAATCCGGTTACGATCCGATCCGAATCCGGTTACACCGGTTAACACTTTATCCTCAAAAAACCGGTTATGATCCGATCCGGTTTGAAAAAAATCCGATCTCAAAAAAAACCAAAAAAAACCGGACCGGTTTTTATCCGATCCGCTTTGGTTAAAAAACCGGTCTTGTGCACCTCTATCTAGAGGTGCACAAAAAAACCGAATATCCGATTTTAACGAAAAAATATCCGAAACCGGTTTTTTGAAAAACCGGTTTTTTTATAACCGGATAGTATAAACCGGTTCCATGGATTTGGGGTCGATCGGATATTTTACCGGATAAAAAACCGGTTTAAAAAACCGGCAAAAAAACCGGTCATTTATATATATATATTTTTTGTAGTATATAGTATATAGGAAATGTAGTTAAAAAATACAAAAAAAAATCGGTTTTTTTTATAACCGGTTTTTCAAATATCCGATTATAGTATTATCCGAACCGGTTAGACAAGATATAGTATTTTGGTTAAAAAACAGATATTATCCGAACCGGTTTTTAAAAAATCCGATTTTACTGTTCACAAAAAAATCCGATCCGGTTATAATATTATCCGGTATTTGTGCACCTCTAATTGTGTCACTTGTATTATCCATTTGTGTTATAATACTCCCTGTTTCTTTATTTATTTAATAAATAAATATAATATAATATTAGTTTGGATCAAATAGTTTTTTTTATCAAGTAATTAGGGAAATAAATGATCTTTAATCTAAACTACTTGTTGTTAACGATCTAAGTTACATATGTTAATATTATATATCATTTCCCGCTTAATTTGAGCATTTAAAGTCGATGAATATGAATCCAACTTAGAAATATCATCTTTTCAGTCAGCAGGTAAAACGTAAAACCTAAAAGTTTTATGATCAGTATCAATTACTCTTTTTTAGGGAATCTTGGACTCCAACCCTATGATATGCTAAGTTTATGAGTTTGCCTTTTTGCTCTTAATTTTTAAAAATACATATTTTAAAGATGATACTTTTGGGAAAAAATAATGAAAAAAAAGAATAAAAAAAGTTGTTCAAAAAAATTATTAGCCATAATTAGTAGCACCACACACCCTTCTGTTAAAGCTTGTCTAATGATTATATAAAATTCACCAAGGATAATTTAATAGTAGCTTTTTGCATGCCAAAATAATGATTAATTAAAACTTTCGAGTAATCAAACACTTTGTGACTCTTTATTTGATAAATATGAAAGTAAGACTAAAAATCATACTCTTATATTTATGTTTATACCGGTCATATTTGATCATGATATGAAATTCGGTTGTTTCGATTTCGATTTGTTTGTCACTTTTTACTCCGATAGAAAGCAATTTGGAGGAATTACTTTTCACAATGTAAAATTGCAGTCACTTTCTTTTTGTGTAGATCGAGGAGATTCTAATTGTCTGATTTGTTTTGTAAAGTTTTCTTTTTAATATTTAAAATCACAAATTAATCATTCAAATAATTTAGCAAATGGTTGCTTATGCCGGGTCTATCCTACGTCCGGGATCCTATAGATTCGAATCGACCCTTCCTTAAAGACCGGCTCGCAGAAAATGATCATTTGTCTTAGCTGCCCGAGTAAGGGGTCAGAATTAAACTAGAGACTATTTCAACAAAGTCTTCCCATACCGAACCACCAAGCATTTGCGGTGGAGGAATATACTACTCTCAAGGTGATTCAATAATTGATACTTTGTCTTTGTTCTTAGTATCTTTTTATGTTAATTTTAGAAGCCTGCAACCTAGAGAGAGCGGAGTAACGGACGACACACGTTATCCTTCATTATGATCGTAATGCTACTCCAGGAGTCCAGGTTGTGTGTGATGGCTCATTATCCATAGTGTGTGTGATGGGCATGACTGTCATTATTGTGTGATTTCTTGTGTTTTTTGAACATATGGAGTGTAACCAAAAGTAATTTTTTTAAGTAAACTAAAAACAGTGGTAACAGTTATTACCATGCGAGTTTAGTGATAGATTAGCGATGTTAACGTAACAATTAATAATTTACACTTATTACTATGTGTTCCCTTCAACTTGTTGAAATTCGAAGGTACATTGATTCAAATGTTACAGATATATCTAATTATGAATTCAGTTATTGAGCCATCATGATTAGAGGTATGTGATGAATATCTTTATCACGCATTGATCTTATATTTCTACCATTTCATAAGTATTGTTTATTATATTATTATAGTCTGTTTTAATAGCGAGACTTGATTTTCTCAAAAAAACCTTCATTAATGAGCAATTAATGCGTCATTAGTGATACATTAATGAGCTGTCATTTTTATTGGTCATGATTTAAATCAATCAAGAGCTAAGATTGTTTGTCGCGATACTCACAATAAGAATGGTTCTCAATTCCTCTCATATATATATATATATATATATATATATATATATTGATGGGTTATTGTAAGGGTAAATTATCATAAGAGGGATTATTAGCTATTGGATTTTTATCAAAAGTCAACAAATTTGGTCAAAATCGATTATTAATAAACTGCCAATTAAATGAAGTTTAAGGGTAAATTAGACACTTAAAAAGTATCTTACAACTCGTTTGGCTCCTTAAATCACGGTGCTAATTTAAAAAACTGATGAATACAAATAAAACAATATACACAACAAACCAAACTTGATAAAATTGATGGTTTCATGAACTTAGTAAACAACAACTGCAAAAGATATAGACTATGAATTAAACATAATACACAATCAATATTAACCAATAGTCAAACAAACATATAAAATTTGTTACAAATATGATGAACCTAAAACATTCATTGTGATTTAAAAATTAATGAACCCTGAAATTGATTAACATGAACCCAGGGAACCATACATGTAAACATAGAAAATGGTAAAACTTGAATACAGCAAACCCAGAAAATGATGAAGTTAAACCCAACAAACCCAGAAATTTGATGAACTTAAACACTAACTTAAGAACTGAACAAACCTGAACTCATTGAACCCAGAAGTTGATGATCTTGAACCCAGAAGGTGATGATATCAAATTCCCATGTTCAAAATTGATAAATGTGTGAGGCGGTAGAACTGATGGATGATTCATCGGTGACTACAACTGCAAAATTGATGAATGCTTGAGGTGGTGGAACTGATACGTGAGGCAGTGGAACTGATGCGTGAGGCGATTTCAATAAATCCTCATTGGTGAGTACAAACGACCGCCATCAATTTCACATGCAGCGGCGGAGTTCTACGGCGAGCAGCAAAATAGGATCGATGTGAATCGGTGATGTACAACCATCCAGTTTACCGATTTGGGGGTCGGCGCTGCTCTCATCTTCACTGTTTACCGATTAGGGGGTTGCCGATGGTCTCCTATAATGTGAAACAGTGACTGGCAAACCAGAGTGTTTCATCATAGATCTATGCCATACGAATATGAGAGATGAACAAGAGGATGGTGGTGATGATGGTGGCTTCGTGGGGAGGCGACGATGGTTGCCTCGTGCGGAGGTGGAGAATGGCTTTAGGGTTCTAGAAACAAGAGTAAATACAAAGAGAGATTTACGAGATCTTGATTATGAGTTACCATTTTTATGAAAAAAAATTAATAAAAATTTAATTATAATTACAAGATACCTATTATACCTTTTTGTTAAAAATGACACATGCCATTCACACAATTCCTCTTACCCATCTTACCTAAAAACACCTCTTATTTGATCCCAATTCTCTCTCTCTCTATATATCTCTGTATGTGTGTGTGTATATATATATACATACATACATAGAGAGAAAGAGAAGAAACAGGTAAACACAGTAATGAACTCAACTGAATTATGCGTATGCTGATGGGTTTGATTGAAGGTAACAGAAATTGTTCTTCGCCTTTTCTCATACTCGATTTAGACAACCAAAAGCCCTTAAAAGGGGATACTCTCAAATGGACCTGAGCATCAAAGATGGAAGGTGACGGGAAGAAAGAAACTTCTATGAAGAACGGAATCTGTCACGCAAACCAAATGAAGGAAAGATACGTAGTAGCAGCGCTAGAAAGAGAGAAGATAAAAATAGCACAAATACCCCTGACTAACCAAAATAACACAAAGGACATGCAAGCAACAAAAAAATAATACAGGTAACTAAAATCATACGTTTCACAGGAGATCGAGAAATACAATATATATATAGGGGAGGGTTCAAACGAGAACTGTTTTCGTACGAAAACTGCGATAACCAATGTTGTCGTTCATTTTGGATAATGGAATTCATGGATGAAGAGCGTGGGGGATTGAGTATGACAAGGTGCATGTAAGGAATTCATGGGTGGGCAATCCAATTGAAGGAAGGGGAAATGGACGGCTAAGATTGGTTCTCGTACGAAAAACAGTTCTCGTTTTGAACTTTTGCCTATATCTATACTATATTATAAAGCATTTAGACCATGAAAATCTCTTAATTTTAAGTAATTTGAAATTACTAATTTACCCCTTATTTAACCCTATAAGGAAACTATTATATATAGTTAATTAGATTCTTAAATACCATTTTTATAACTAAAACTTCCATAATAAATAATATTTAAAAAAGTCAAGTCAATACAAATTAATATTCAACCTATATGATATTAAATACAAATTAAAAATTAAAAATTAAATAAAAAGAATCTTTATAAAAATAATAGTTTTAATATTTTATCATATAACACATTTAATTTAAGTATTAATAAATACGTATAGCTAAAACTTATAAACCTAATAACATGTAACCTAAATTTATAGACATTTTCATATTTTTTTAAATGACTCGTGTAATTAAAACAAAACGTTTTATTTATAATATATTTAATATTCTTTTTGTTTCTCGTTTTATTGTTTTTTAAAATTAATAAAAGAGTTATAAGTAAAAGAGAAATAAAAGAAATGGAAACATGAGAAAGAAAATATATATATATATATATATATATATATATTGCGAACGAAAATTGTTCGATGACATTATAATGCGTGATATAATAGTCTTATGTTATTAAAAACGGACATATTAGGGTGTGTATATATATATATATATATATATATTATCGGCCGACGGTAGCTATCAACCTAAACTACACAAAGGTGTTAGTTAAGGTTGGAGACTTACATGATATATTACGTATACAAAGCTATATATACAACTTACGTGGATTCATTGAAGGTGCTACTTTCTTAATTGTGGCAACTACAACAGTACGTACGTACGTGAAAATCATCTTTACTTGATTATATATTGTTTATGTTTATGGATTATATACATGTAATCAATTCGTTTGTCTATAATGCACATTAATTATTTATTCTTTAAAAAAGGTACTATTATGATTCAAAATTAAGTAATTAAAAACAATCTAAAATTGAAAACCTAAAAGAATAGCTATATATATATATAGCTCACGCTGAATGTCTAACATCAGCTTGTTTTCTAGTTATATATACGTGTGTACACTACTAAGATCATCGGTAGTGTGCCTCGGATGTTGAACCATCATGAATACCATCTTAACTTCACATTATCCTCTCTTTTCCACCACTGTCACATAAAAAATTAAAAATACTCGTTAGTATTTCACCACATCCGAGTGGAAAAAAATATCAACTACACTCACCCCCGGCCCATCGACCGGCAAATGTATACCGACCACCTTATGCTGAACACTTCTGTAACATCACTCCCTCCCCATCCTTGCCTAGTCAGTCAGTCGACGCCCATCAAGCCAACCCGGTATTCCCACATGAAGCTGTAACATTGATATGATATTCTTGTGATGCATGCACTTTGATATAAAGTCAACTTAAAATAGTTTCAAATTAATGATGATTGCATTGGTTACTTTTTTTTCATGAAGGGTTCGTATATATATGTTGAGCAAGTGTTTGATTAATCAACTCAAATTTCCTTTAAAAACAATACATGCATCTTCTAATATACTCAAACTTTATTTCCTTGTATATTACATGTAATAAATAAATGCTTTTTTTATTGTAAAAGAATTAATTCTTAACTTTAATAAATTAAGACAACCCCTTTTTAGAAACACAGATCGTAATTAATATACATAATTTTTTTAATAATAGTAACTTTGATTATCTTCATTATGGGATCATCAAGGCTAGAACAAAGTTATGTCACATGTGCGTCAATGACATGCGTGTTTGGAGAATGTATTTAGTTTGTGGAATTAATTAAACTATTAATTATACCATCAGACGTGAATTATATAACAAAATCCTGGAAATAGATATTAGTTTCTTGAACCCAGCGAAAAAAAGTTTCTTGTAAGCATAATATTACAATTATTTTCGGCATGTTATGTATAAAATACTTACAGAACTCTTATAAAAGAAAAAAAAAACAAAAGAAAAAAGAAAAAAGAAACAAGGCTGATGATCGAATGCGATCATCTTTTCCAACTTCTACTTCTTGAGAACGGATCCTTTTGAATTCCACCAATAACCCATGTTTCCTTTGCAATATCGATTGATAATTTGTAAAAATCACCTTCATTTTTCATCAATTCCATCAAACTCTTCCGTTTGCTTCCTTTCTTGTCTAATTTCTCATCTCTATCGACATGTTGCTCTTCTTTATCATGATCGTGATCTTGATCATTGTCATCGCCATCGTCTTCTTCTTTTTCTTCTTCTTTCTCTTCCATCCAGCTTTTAGCAGGGGCCGAGCGACATCGCATAAGCAAAAGAGCATTTGCAGGTGGCATACATGGAGGATCGAGTGTTTCTTTTGATTTCAAACTTTTATCGTCTTTCTCAAACACCCCACAATCTTGATTATCTTGTAGCACCATAAACCATTTGGAAAACACGGTTCGTGATGAAACTTCTTCATCAATGTCACAATCATGGTCATTATGGTCTTGATCTTGGTTGATTTCTTTACCATTGTTATCTTCGTCATTATCTTCCTCATCTGAACTGATATCTACATGTGAAAGTGCCCCTAAACAACGAAATTCAAACTTAATACTCCTTAAGCAACTCAAGAACTGCATGACTTCCTTTTTAAACCCAAATGTTTCCATCCACGTAGGTTTCTTCTTCTTACTATTATGAATCCTCTCGATCTCTTCCATGACAGTTTGCCAATTTTTACATGGTCTTGTGCTAGGTCGGACCTTGATCTGACCAGCACAAGTTACTTTCGGAGAAGTGGGCTCAGATAAGTTGTCTGCGGCCATCTGCTTCGTTCCTGACAATAGATATGGACTTGCATGGCCACCCTTACTGCTACCTCCACCGCCTCTCATTGACTTTCTAAGATGCTTTTGGTGAAGATGGCTATGAACATGTCGACGAGGGCTACAAGTCGATTTTGGCATCAATGCAAGATGTGCTCTTGCAGGAAAACAGACCAAGAGATCTCTTGAAGGAGGCCCTTTCCCTTCTCTTCTAGTCATCTTTCTCTCTCTAAACTTGTGTTTCTTTGCTTTACACTTTGTTGGTTGTGAATATTGTACCAATGGGGTGATGCTTGAGAGACTATTTGTATAAGTTCTTTAAAGAAAAAGGGATTCTAAAAAAATCATTTAATATCTCAAGCAACCTTTTTAACTGTTTGATATGTAATAGCAAAAAACAGTTCTCTCTTTTTGGAATGAGGGGGTAAATTTTGGTAAATGATACTTTTTGTTATCTTGGAATGGGGTTTACACGGTTCACAAGTGAACCACTTTATACCTAAGCACTAAACTTTAATTTATTATATTTTGGCCCCATTTTAAAGCTTTAAATAGTTGCACAAAGGAAAAGGAGAAGAAAAGTAGATAAAAGGGGAAAGGTTTGATGATGGCCACGAGCATTGTTTTATGATCTAATCATGTCATCAACTTGCTCCAATTTTCTTAATAGATGTGACATGCAAATAACTTTGTGTAAGGCGAATTTATTGACAATTGAATGAAATATATATATATATATATATATATATATATATATATATATTATTTGCATGAACTAGTTTTAGCTATATATGCTGTTAAAAAAAGCTATAATATGAGTTTTTCTTTGTTGAAATCAAGCTTGCCTTTTTCTTTGTGTTTTTATATGTTAGGGTTTAGTGTTTAGGATGAGTGGTTAACTTACTTACGAGTATGAAGGTCTAAGGTTTAAAATAGGGATGTTGAATATATGTATGCAATTTGTAAAAACCAAAATTCAAACCGAATCAAATTCGAATAGTTCGATTTGAATTGGTTTTTTTGGTTTTTGAATCAGTTTTGGACACGATTCGGAAGTCTACATTGGTTTTCGAATCTATCTCATTCCTAAAAGTTTAAACTACAATTAGATATTCAAAATAACAAAGTATCCGATTAAACTATAAAAATTAGAACAAATATACCTAGTTAGCTAAATTTGGTTATATTTTAATTCATATATGAATTCAAATCGGTTTTAAATGAAATTGGTTATTTAGGGTAATTAGTCGTCTATAGAGATAAATTGATGTAATCTTTTAATTATTATTATTATTATTATAAAAAGGTCAAAAAATTTAGTTAGTTAAAGTGGGGAAGTAATTATGAAGGGAAGGGAAGGGTGTTGAGAGCATGGTTGATAGGTCCCTCTACCCACTTCATCTTTGCTTCAGAAAATGGACTTCTTTCAACCTTTGTGGGTTAGTTTATTAAAAGCTTCTGTTCCTTTCACATATATATAAGGATGGGCAAAAGGTAGTCTCTTTCCTCTTCAGGATATATATATATATATATATATATATATATATATATATATATATATATATATATGAATATGTATATAAAACAATAACATTCAATTTTGACTTATTACTTCAATCCACTTGGTGACAATTTGGAACTATTTACCACAAAATGGATTTATTTCAATTTACATTCTACCCCCAACATGAGCAAAATTCTGTGATCATTTACACATGTATTGTATGAGGAATCAGATTGTTCATGGCTTGTTCCATTGGGTTGAGATTTACATAATTAATGCTTAAATTTCAGCTTTACTTAATTCTGTAGAATAATGAAAACCCCGTAAGTATTTTGTATTACATTGGCAACTATTTATACATTATATATAAAAGAAGACAAATCCTAATATGAAACCCTAATAGGCACTAGCCTATCTATATAATAGGACTGAACTATCTTTTTACTAAACCCTAATCTATACTCTCTAATAAATTCTTTTTATCAAGTACAGATTGATCTTAGCTTATTTAGATTTACCAGTGTGCTAATTATTTCCTTTTTGGTGTTTTTATATATTTTTAGATAATTATAACATGATATGGTTCGTTCTTGAGTCCGGTCTAACTAGTTGAACTTATGAACCGAAAGTGACTAGTTAGTTTGTGCAATTTTCAAAATCTTGCTAAGAAATGTGTATTTTGTTTTGTTCCAAAGATAGACTACAACCAATCACTTAATCAATTTTTCAATATTTACTGATAAATTAGTCAATTATATGTTATTATAACATAAAAAAGAAAGAAAAAAAAAGAAAAAAAAAGAAAGAAAGAAAGAGATATTCTGTCTTGCAATGTGTGGTTCGGCTTCAAGATCGATATGAACCCTCCATGAAGCTTAGCTCAACAGCCTGTAAAGCTTTTCAAGATCATCTCCCACTCCTCCATCAACTGTCTAAATTAATATTTATCAACATTGACCATATATATGTCAACATCATCTTGAAAACACCATTTCCTTTGTTTTTTTCAAACATTATAATCAACTTCTATAATAATCTTTGAAAAACTTGCACAAATGTGATTGATTGACTAGTGAATTTCGATTCTGTTACATATCATACATCTCAACAGTCACCAAATTGAAACAACATACCTAAAGTACGTTTTAATTTATCATAACACCCTTATCATAATATAGAATTTTCTTATATATATATATATATATATATATATTATATATAATTAAGGAGTTTCTACTTTAGCCTGTTCTGTATATAAGAGGAACCATGTTTAGAAGTACATGATTTAATTGTTTCAGTGGTCAATTTTCTACCACTAAACAATCTTGATATCGTTCTTTCTAGTATTAAAAAACTATACCAATTACACGTGAATTTAAGACATGACAGACATTCAACAAATATTAGCCATGAACAACAAAAATTTTTGGGTAGACATCTATGCCCTTAAGTATATGGATAAGATAAATACATGATGATTAAGTGAGGGGTATAAAGGTTAAATTTGTTATGTGTCACCTCGCTTTGAATTTTATATGATAATTGTACAGCCAACATGAAGTAAATAAATCATGTAATTTGGACTTAAAAGACATATGCCGGGATTTTTTCATTTGACCTCCGCTATAGAATTGATTTAATATTCCCAACTACTAGGCTACAATCACAAGGACTTTATATATGTCATAACTTTTTTCAAAACTGGGGTTAAATGTCATAACTTTTTTCAAAACAGATTTTCCGCTTTAGCAGGTTTCCTTTTAAATCGAGCTATACTCCGAAATACACATTCTAACCATTTTTGTGACCGTTTCCTATACTTCTCATGACCATCCAAGATGTTTGCACCAACGAATATTGACCGCCGATTTCTTTTAAAAAAAGTTTCGGTATCCAGCCACTAGACTACCTTTAACCATATAATTTGTTTTTTAAAATTTTTGTTTAATGAAATGATAACTTTAAAATAGCTCTCAGAAACTTAATTAAAAACTGTTTTGGGACTCTCGGCCGAGAAAATAATAATATTTCACATTTTTAGATGGACTTAATGTAAAAAGACATTAATTGTATGTAGACATGATCATCATCACCGTTTTCCTCTTTTGTTGCACTTAATTATAAACAACTTAATTACTTAATTAAGATGCTTTTAAAGTTGGATCAACACACACACACATAGAGAGATACAATACCATGAAAATCTACACTTTCTTTGGAAAAATAACATAAAAATATAATTCCATTTATGGAAATAATTGATTTTGGTGATCTTGGGAATAGAATTCAAACCCAAGTCAAGATATGGCGATTAACAAATTATTAGTACATTGTATGTATTAGGATTTTCAAAAGAATAAACACGCGCACGCATGCTGCTTTTTTCATTAAAAGTTGGTAAAATCTAATGCAAAACGTTGGGTTATCCTTGTGAATTATTCATAAATGGCTTGTAGCCTACCGGTATTAAGGTGTTGGAAGGTGTTTCTCATGACGTATGGTTATAGGTTCAAGTTCTGTTATGTTTAAAAACTTTAGATTTATGAGTAAATTAATGTGTATGTTCTGCTGTTCAAAAAAAAATCCTTTTGAATATTTGAGTATAAAGCATTAATTGGTCAAACTCACTATACGATCATTTGTCGACCCAAAATATATAAACCATAATGATAAAATGATTCTATAATTTACGATCTTTACTTGTTAACAAAATCTTCGTGTGGTATATTGTAAGAGGTTATTACATATTTAAATAGCGGTGGTACTTTAACTTATAAATCTCTAATCACTAATCAAATTTATTTATAAAATCTAAATGTTTAAAACATATAACAACCTTTTAACCACAATACTTAAGGTTATAGTTATTAGTTTTCATCATGTGTACCATGTTTTTATAGAGTTGTATTGATTTTATATGATTTTTCTAAAATAGTGTTGCTGAATTTATCTAGATTCTAGACTGTTTTGCAAAACTCTTATTTTGATCCATTTGAAGTCCAAAGTTGTAACACCCAACGTTCGGAAATTCCCTTAATTAGTAACTTTATCGTGTGATGTGTTTTAGTATTGCCTAATTGAGATTAGGAGGTGTTTAAAAACTTGAGCGGTTAAAAGTGTTAATTTGAAACTAGAAAAGTACAGGGACCATATGTGCTAACTCTCTAAGATATATATATATATATATATATATATATATATATATATATATATATATATATATATATAGCTTTGACTCTTGAGAGTCAAAGTTCTCATTTCTTCTTCTCTGCTTCACGAAACCAAGTCCAAGCCAAGAGGTTCTTTGAGATTTGTGAGCAAAACAGTAAGGACAAGTGATTTTCCTGATCATAGCAACCATACATAGTTGAGGTAAGATTCTTGAGCATGTTCTTTGAAGCTTTTAGTGGGTTTTTAAGGGATTCAATGGTGAATCATAGATTGAAGCTTGTTATGATTGTTGTTTTTAGTTTAGATGTTGTTTGGGGTGTAGGAAAACACCCCAGTAGTGTTTTTATGAATTGTTAGTATGTGTTTTTGAGGTTTTGGTCGTATACACAGCAGACAGTCGACGAACTGGAGCTGTAAGTTGAAAGACACGAGCGTGCTTTTGAGGGGTACGGCCGTGCCTTGTGGCCGTGACCGCCTCTGTTCTTGAGGTCCGGGCGTACCTGGGTAGGGTATGGGCGTGCCCTGCCCCTGTTCAGTTTGTTTAGTGCTGAGTTGAGTGTGTATTGATATTATAAATTGTATATATCTGTAGGAAGTACTGTTTGACGTATTCAGAGTTTATCTGGCATATTTCTGTGTGATATTTATTGCTGAGGTGAGTTTCTAAACTCTGATTCATATATGTGATATGTGTGTTGCATTGCAATGTGTAATATTGATCAGAGGGTCATTTTGTGTGGGTAGCATGCTGCTTCGTGCAGTAGGAGCTATATGCAACATTTTAGCCTTCTTGGCGGATGCTAAGATGGTTCAGTACTGTATCCATAAGAACTGTAAAGGCATTTGTATATGTGTATGCGCATGCTTATATGATTTACAGTTTAGTTTTCTCACTAAGCTCTTGTAACTTATCAGATACTGCTTACTGTTGTTTTGCAGGACGTGATAACCCCAAAGGCAAGGCCCCAGTTTGACGGTTGTTATTTGTATAAGGAAAACTATGTTTTAAAACTTAACGTCTGGTTGTACTTTGAGGACAATGTCTTTTGATGTAAATATTTGAGTACCACGTTTTTATATGAACCTGAGGATTCAAAACTACTTTTGTTGCTTCCGCTCGTTTGTATGATAACTCTTTTGTTTCTAAAAGACTTTTATTTATAGTTTTATTTATATTTTAAAAATTGGGGCATTACAAAATTAGACTTTGTCTTGTAGAAATTTCAAGTTTAACATCACAAAACGTTTTAGAAATCATATTTCATATAAAATCAATGCACACCCGGCCAAGATTCGTTCAAGAACCAACCATAAATCACCCCTTAAATCTTTATGCAAGTTTCTTTATTACCATACGCATACATATTTCATACTTTTACTATATTTTAACATCTTCTTTTGAAAGTCCTCATACTAAAAACATAATTACATTACGTAGAAATACAACTTAAAGACATCAACTTAATTTGTACAATGTGTTGATAAATACTTGTACTTGTTATGTATAAAATTATCGATTGATTATTCAAATCATTGATTCTCTATATCATGCATACTGATATTTTCTAAGAGAGTTGATCATATATTCTAAGAATGCATGAATTAAAATTTAAACAAAGAATATTTACAAAAAGAATGTATAACTACTAAAGAAGTTAATATCCCCCAACACCCTAAAATTCCAGATTGAACATTAATTAATATGCCAATTTCAGCAATGCTAGAAGCCTAGAACAACCACATGTATCATCTAAAGACTACAAATGAACATTTACAGTTGAAATAAATAGTCAAAATGCTGTGAAGACCTAGTAAGTAATGTAAAGGTTACAAAATCTCGAGGGCAAATTAGTAAATTCCCACCATCGAATTGAACCACCATCATGAACGGGTTACCAACTTAAGATGGATTATACTCTTGTAGAATAA
The DNA here is from genome assembly GCA_038502395.1 of Dittrichia graveolens. NCBI lineage: Eukaryota > Viridiplantae > Streptophyta > Magnoliopsida > Asterales > Asteraceae > Dittrichia > Dittrichia graveolens. The sequence continues at coordinate 95,167,793 of JARJIL010000004.1, forward strand.
TCACAATCTTGAGATACGATACGTGAATTCTTGGCCAAGTTATTGACCTTGAAATGGCACAACATCGATAACGTCTTGCTCTTCATTTCCAATGTCCCGATCTTCATTTTCACCGGAACTCGAAACTCGAGTAACATTTCGACATGTTTTTGGGATTTTACATTTGTTTGATTCATGCTCTTTCGAATGTCAAGGGGTAACCGTGTTTTTGAAGAGCTTGTTAGGGTTAATTCAACGTCCTTTGAGTTTTTAGGCTCTTGTTTAGATGATGGAACCTTCCCATTGGCAAATTTCATATCTTTAAAAGATAATGAGGTTTTGCCATGATAATCGAATAATATGATGGTGTGATCGTTAGGGTTTCTTGAAGCCAATGTGATGTCGAATTCATGTTTTTGTTGTCGGCTTTTGCCTTTCGTTGTCACGCGAACACGCTCTACTCGAAATCTAGGGTCGTCTTTCTTGATCACGACTAGAATAATCCCAAATATAATCCCCATAAAGATGACAAAAATGATCATGGAAATGAACACACGTTTAATAGGACCACTAGACGGTTTTTCGTTAGTAGCGTTACGGCGCTGTTCCACTAACAAAGCGTTTTCCGGTGGTGGTGTTCGATAAATATTATCTTTAGGGAATTGGACAACGTAAGTCCGTTGATGAAACTCTTGGTGGTGGTTGGTGGTGAGATTTTGGTGGTTATTGTTTAGGGGGTAGTCGTTGGAGACGTTAATGGAAGTCGAGGGAGGCCCCCTCTCCTCCATGGAAGGGCGGAGAACGACGGTGGGCAGTGGTGGCAATAATGGGAGATGGGGATGGGGATGGTGATTTGCATTCAAGAGAGAATGAGGGTTCTTTTTTTGCAATCAATAATTTGGAGGGTTGAGCACATAGAATGGGATTGATCTTGATTTGCATGGTATTCATCTCTAATAAATCAAGACTATTATTAGAAATTAAATTCATGGTCATTTAAGAATCCAATTAGGGGTAAAGACATAAATCTAAAATTCACTATAGTTGACTAATTTTTAAAATTCTAACATCAAAATTTCTTATTTCAGTTATTTAATATTAGTAAAAAAAGTATCATGCCTGCCTGCCTCATTTTCAACTATGAATGTAAACGAGTCGAGACAGACACTTATCGAGCCAGGCTCGTTTATGCTTTTTTAAGCTCGAGCTCGACTCGTTTAATATTTATGAAGCTCGGGTTCGGTTCGTTTAGACTCGTTTAGGCTATGGTATTATTTTGATATTTTTATTAAAATGATATATATAAATTAAACATATAAAATATAAATTATATTACATACGGAGCTCATTTAGGTTCGTGAGCCTAAACGAGCCACTTTTTGGAGCTCGAGCTCGGCTCGTTTATTAAATGAGCTTTAATCTATGCTCGAGCTCGTTAGGAGTCGGCCTGTTTCAAGCTTTTAGGTCCCGTTCGTTTCGCGGGAATTCAACGGAATTGAATGGAATTTCAATCAAATTCCATTGTATATCGCGTTCGGTAACATTTTTCTAAGTGGAATCAAATTCTTTGGAATATTTATATTCCTTTAGTTAAAGGAAAGTCATTCCATCACTAACATGGATGGAATTTAAATCTTTTTTTAAGGAAACTTGACAAAAGATTATTTTACCCTTACTTTAACCCTATTTTGTATATAGCGCCTCACCACCGCCACCACCACCCTCCGCCACCATCACCACCACCACCGCCGCCGCCACCACCACCACCACCATCACCACCACTGCCGCCACCGTCACCGCCGCCGCCATCACTACCCGTTGCCGCGCCACCACCACCGCCACCGGTAGTGGTGGTAGTGGTGGCGGTGGCGGTGACGTTAGTGGTGGTGACGGTAGTGGCGGTGACGGTGGTGGCGGTGGCGGTGGTGGTTTCGGCAGCGGCAGTGGGGGTGGTGGCGGCAGCGGGTGGTGATGGTGTTCGTGGCGGTGACAAGGGTGGTGGTGGCGGCGGTGACAACTGCGGTAGTGGTGGCGGTGGTGGGGGCAGCGGTGGTGGCGGCGGCGGCGGGAGGTGTGGGTGGACCGAGGGGGGGTTGTGGTGGGGTGGGTTGGGTGTGCGAGTGTGTAATGATAAAACTTTAATATAAAAATGAATAAAAGGGTATTTTGGTCTTTTGATATGATTCTATTGCAATTCTTTGGATAAATTTACAAACAAACGCAAAATAGGATTGGAATGAAATTCAATTCCATTCACTTTTCTGCGAAACAAACATGAACATGAATCTAATTTCTTAAGAATTTAATTCCTATAGGAATTGAAACGAACAGAACCTTAATGATCCGAGTTCGAATAGTTCGCGAGTTTACATCCCTATATATTTCCAAGTTCCAACTAATACATGGACTCCTATTTGTTTAAATAACTGGGCTTATTATATTTCTAATATACGGCCCAGACCATTAGCGTTGCCTCGCTAACTTGGGATTTTGATCCCGGAATTTTGAAGATCCGATGACGCTGTTCACCGGCGATCCCAAATTCTCCGATACGATTCCATTGATTTGTGAGCAGTATATATAGTATTCTCGATTATTTGTGAATCGGATTCAAATAATAATTGATGTTTTTGTTTTGAAGATCGATTGTTTTTAATGGCATATTCAATTTAAGTTACGAGTTGGAAATCTGATTTTGAAGAATAAATCGAAGTGGCTTTTAGTAGAATTTTACATAGGTTTCAGAAATGGAAAGTGTAATGAACAAGATACGGAGTTTGGATGCGTATCCTAAGATCAATGAGGATTTCTACAGCAGAACGATCTCTGGTGGTGTCATCACCCTTGTATCTTCCATCTTTATGCTTCTGCTGTTCTTCTCTGAGCTCAGTGAGTTCTATCTCCGTCACTCCGTGAATGTATTACTCTTTGATTTATGATTGATTGTCTGATACAAATGACTTATTTGATGTGAAGATTGTTAGGTTTTGAAAGTGTAAGGGTGATTTTTATAAGTCGCTATGTTGGATTGGAATAAAGAGCACATTTGGACATGGGTTATTCAAAATTTGTGTGCAGTTTGGACAGAGAACAAAATTGTCAACAATGTTGAACTTTTTGTCATTTACTACAAATAGAATGATGATATTTACCTTTCCACAGATTCATTCCATTTTGCATTCATAATTACTAGATATCTTTTAAAAATGAGTTTAAAGATGATACCAAGTTGGACTAGTTCTCAACTTCTTAAGAATGATAATTGATAAGCCCAAAAAAATCCCATGCCCATGAAGAACTCAAACTGTTTTGACTAATATTCTTTATTCATGTTGCCTACATCCATCAATGAATGCCCTTATAATTGATGAATCACTTATGATTAATTTTATTAGAGTATTAGACCTTTGAACTAGATTGTTTTGAAGGCAAAACTTATTTCATATAATAATCCTAAATTCATGGTATATAACTATCATTGGCAGTTAACCTATGTTTGCTTGTTCTTTTTCTGCATGCCAATTTGCTTTCGTAAAGGATTTACTTGAAATGTATGTTGCCAACAATCAGGTAGCAACATGTTTCACAATCATAATCATATGCGTGTTTGGATGCAGGCTTATATCTTCATTCTGTAACCGAAACAAAGCTAATAGTAGATACTTCAAGAGGAGAACGTCTACGAATCAATGTAGTAGCATTTTTTTTCTTTTTAATATAGCTTCCAGATTATGGTATATAGTATTTCGACTTCTAAAATCAGTTCACATATTCTGTACGTATTAATCATTGTTACCCTATTCATCTGAAACTGCAGTTCGATATCATTTTTCCAGCACTTCAATGTTCAATGCTCAGTGTTGATGCTATGGATATCAGTGGAGAGGAACATCTTGATATTGTAATTCTTCAGGGAAATTATTGCACTTTTAGTTACTTTGTCAGTTTGTTGGTCAAGTTTTTGCTCTCTCCCTCTTTCTTTGGACATTGTCCTCCTACATTATATATTTGTGACCAACTACACGTGTCTATTTATGAAGGGTTATATGGTCCATACTCAAATCTGCAAAAATGTATTTCATGACTTTGTATTTTTCACTTAAAGTGCATACATGGCCCTGTGGGCGATACAGTCAATAATCCCATCCCACCACAGACAAACAAAAGAAAGAGAATGGGTAGCACATAAATATCTTAGTCAAACGTGTATAACAAATTATTTGTTAGCTATTTACTTTAACTCATAGTATTGAACCTACAAACATGATAGCTTTAATGCTCTTGAAATGTTATGTGAGAACTGCATAAGAAAATTCTAGAACGTGTGTTATTCACAACTAATCAAGCTTCGTACCTTTGTGCCATCCAAGTGCTCTTTCTTGTAGTGACTTTTATTTTCATCCATATTGGCAGAAACATGACATTTTTAAAAAGAGGATTGACTCTAGTGGTAATGGCATAGAATCAAGACAAGATGGTATCGGTACTCCCAAGGTTATTGACAAAGTTCGTTCTCATTCATAAATTTATAAATATTGTACCATTGAAAGTTGACAAATGAAAAACAATTCTAAATTTCTAATATACCACTCACTGATTTATCTTCAAAATGTCTTTTTCTTCTTCCATGGTAAACCTAGAGTTCTAAATGTTACTTAAAAACATATTTTTCTTACAACCCTTTCCTGCTTCATTATTTATTGAGAATACAGATTGAGAGGCCTTTGCAAAGACATGGTGGGAGGCTTGAACACAATGAGACATACTGTGGTTCATGTTTTGGTGCAGAAACGGTATACTTCCTAGCTTTGTTCTGGGAATTAAAATTGTTTTCATCAATGTGGCAGATAATGTTTTCTTTTCTAAAGCTTAATTATCCATGATAGAGAATGATGGTTTGCATGAAAACAAAACCTCAATTAAGACAACCAAAACAAATTTAGACCCTAAGGTTTTACTGTTGAATTAATATATTGCACATAATTATGCGAACAACAGGTTGAATATTTCTACTTCATAAATTTCTTTAATAGCTCGATGGATATGAATTTCATAGTACTCCATTCTTAAACAGCTGCTTCTTTTCATTTTGTTTTAACATATACAAGCTGCAAATGCTTATTTAGCTGTTACATTTTCTCTTTATTACTTTTCAAGCTTCTTTTTAGCGTATACAAGCTGATACCCATGCAAAGCAGCGAATAATTACTCCAGTTTATTCTTATTATACGAGTGATTTGAACAAATCTATAGATATTCATATACTGGGGTTAGATTTCTCGGGTTCATGAGTTCTGGCTATGCGCAGGGGCGAACCTAGGTAACGAGTACCGGGGTCGCGGGCCAGCTGTCAATCGAGCATGCAAATTGGAAATTTTGATTATTTAATAGCCGAGCTACCAATCAAGTTTTGAGTGCTAAAACGTGAACCAAATTGTTAATTTGTTATTACTGAAATTTGAAACAGTGTTAATTTGTTAAAAACGAAAATGTTTATGCTAAAACATCGTTTCTCGGGTAAAATTTTATGTTTTCACTTGGAAAAAAAGTACGTGAACCATTTTGCCTCGAAGATTTTACTTTTAATTTATTTTATATTTTGGTTATTATTTTGTGCCACTAGTAAAAAAATTCTGGGTACACCCTGGTGATACATATTTTCCCAATAGAGTAAGAATTGAACATCTTGGAGAGTGCCAAAGTGGGTGAATTTTATGTTTTCATTCTTGTTTCGCAGCAGTGTTCAATAGTTATTACTTATCACCACGGTTTCTTATCAAAATTCTTCTTTCAATTAAGTTCAAATATTGAACTTAAAGCATGTCATTGACTTCTTATCATTTACATTTGATTATGTTATTTCCAAATTTATCGCTGATTTTTGCAGTCAGATGAGGAATGTTGCAACTCCTGTGAGGATGTTCGTGAAGCATATAGGAAGAAAGGTTGGGCACTTTCAGATCCGGACATGATCGATCAGGTCTCTCTCTTTCTCTCTCTCACACACACAAACATATCTGTATTAGTGTGCAACTGTGCATATACGCCTGTATGGTGTATCTATGATTGTTTTTTCTTTTCCATGTTTCTAGGCTGTGAACTTTTAATATGGTCTTCTACTATTCAGTATTCTTTATGTTAATTTATGAAAGATTTATTATAAAAAGTATAAACTTAAAAAAACATCAATGTGATCACTCCTGCTTCCTTGTGTTATATCAGTGCAAAAGGGAAGGGTTTTTACAAAGGATAAAAGATGAAGAAGGTGAAGGATGCAATATATATGGATTTTTGGATGTGAATAAGGTGGCTGGAAATTTCCATTTTGCACCAGGGAAAAGCTTTCAGCAATCAAATCTGCATGTCCATGATCTGCTGACATTTCAGAAAGACAATTTCAATGTAAGATATATTCCTGGTAGACCTATGATGTTATGGATATTGAATATATTTTTGCTTGCTACACATAACATTGTCTTTTTGTCGATGAGATGATTATCTAATGATTAATGACCCTTTTTAGCACAGATAAGTCACAAGATTAATAGGTTGGGTTATGGAGCATATTTTCCTGGTGTGGTGAATCCCCTTGATGGGTATGTGTCTTATCTCATTTAATAATTTCACAATTAGTATTTATGCTTTCAAGCACTGTATATTTTGAGTTGTTCACATCCATTTCATTTATGTTGATTTGTAGTGTGCAATGGACACAGAAAACCCCAAGTGGGATGTATCAGTATTTTCTCAAGGCAAGTTATTGAGGCATACTAATAATTATTTATTGTCTACAAATTCTATGATGTTGGTCACCTTTTGTTTGTTGTTCCCCATTTGTACTACGTGATAAAATATTATTCCTTTGAATTTTGATTTAGCCTCGACTTTGTTAGAGAATACGAATTATGTGCAACTGTAGATGCTTGTTGTCATATATTGATCATTTTCATATGTAGTTTTTTAAAAGAAACTTGAAGTATAGTATCTATACATATTTCTAGGTATAGAACAACTAAGTTTGTCCCTAGTAAATTGGTCTGTCTATAAAACCACATTACTGACATTCTGTTTTCTACATAGACCCTTTTTACCATAGGATATGTCACCACTTGCTACTTGATCTAAGGCCCCTTCTCACCACATTATATTACACTGCAGGTTACTTGATCATAAAGACCACTCTCCAATTGCAAGTTAGCATTATATCTCTATTTATGTAAATAGTCTTTTATTAAAGCAATCTGGCCTGTGGCTTGTAGTTAAATTATAAGTATATAAGATAATACCATTTTTCTTCTTAATATGGTATTAAAGCTTATCGAGATCTTTTGGTAGAAGCCCGGACACATTAAGCTGTTAAATGTAACAAATTCACCAAATCATCAATCATATTCAGTTTTCTATGCAATTCATCTCCATTATAATGCTTTTTGAACTCGGTTAGCACTGTTTTACATTTCATGATGTCTCGGTTAACCACAAACCGTGTGAACTTCATATCACAAATCACAATCCATTTATCTCAAGATAATACCTTTTTTACTTCTCTTATCTTCTTCTTTAGACAACCTTAACAGCTTCCTCACTAGATCAATGATAGCTCCATAGCAGGATGAGTAAATTAGAGGACTAGCATTTTTATAGTGGGTGAAGAAATAATGATTCAAGTCTTTAGTTTGCACGAGAGATATCGGTATGCACTCAAAGGATCTTTATGTACTAACCATTGGATTTAGTTCAGAAGAACACTTGTTAGACTACTGTGACATATTGAACACTCTCTTATCATCTCTTTCTTACATACTTCATTATTTTCGCTCCAAATGTGGATCAAGCGAAGAGGATTTTGAGGTTGTCAAAACAACAAGAGGTGCACGTGAGAGTTTCATAGACTATACGTACAATTGGCCAAAACGACGTCTGTTTTTATTTTGCTTAAAGATGTTGTAAAGTCCTTGCTCCTTTGTGCCCTCAATTTAAATAAAATTTAGAGATGACAAAAGGATTTTATTTTTTTACTCTAAAATCGAGTAAACCTAATAGGAAAATTACAAAAGGGGAAAGGTAGAATACAACAATCGTAATTGGTTTTGATATTTGTGCTATAATAAAGCAAAATTTTGGAGAACGATTTTTTGATTCTCCAGAGAACACCCTCGGTCTTTTGCAACTATGGTGTCCACTTTAGCTTTTTATTATTTTCTTGGAATAACACAACTTTGTTGTCTGTCAGGTTGTCCCAACGGTTTACACTGATGTTAGTGGAAACAATATTCAATCAAACCAGGTTTCAACCATTTATTTAAAATCCTACTAACTGCTATTTACTTGTGTATATCAATCAAATGACACAAGGTTGTTTGTTTTTTTATCCTATGCAGTTCTCAGTAACTGAACACTTCAAAGGTGCAGAAGTTGGCCGCCTTCAAACTCTACCTGGAGTTTTCTTCTTCTATGAACTTTCACCTATCAAGGTTTGCTTGCTACTTCCTAAAAGAAACTCAGATTGTGTTGTATAATACTACGTACGGAAGTTCATTTCTAATTTCCAAATTGTTTCTTTTGCAGGTTACTTTCGCAGAGGAGCATGTTTCGTTCTTGCACTTCCTCACTAATGTCTGTGCTATTATTGGAGGTAAATATTCATTTCTGATCCTCACATCCATGTCGTTCGGTTGAATAAAATGTTTTAAAATCATTATCATATAATAAGTTTAGACACACCAGAAAGAAATTTAGTGTAGGTGCAGAAATTGTTTTGTTTTGAAGAAAAAAAATAAAGAAATGAAAGTTCACGAACTATAAACTTAGATAATGTTTGTTTTTCTAGATAAGTACTTATTTTTAAGAAACATCTGTGGGTGGGTAGACGTTACCAGAGTAGACTCTTTGTTTAGGATTAGACATAAGTGATTCGCAGATCTTCTTTCACTTATTTTAGAAATGGTAAATCATCAATTTAACACTACAGACCTTCACAGATTTAAGACGTCTAAGCCACACTTTTCATGCAGACATGAAATAAGACATAAGACCTTTTATGTTTTCAAAAACAAACACCACCTATGACAAAGTATCAAAAGCACAAGTTATATCTTCTAATTGTTTATGTTTTATATATATTTAATACAAGAATTATGAAACTCAGAGCGCATAGTATAAGATATTTACAACCAATATTCGGATTTAATCCTTTGTTGTTCGTTATAGTTTGCATCCAACTTAGACTGTTCTCATAAAAATGTCATTATTCAGGTGTTTTCACTGTTTCCGGCATACTAGATTCATTTATATATCATGGCCAAAGAGCTATCCGGAAAAAGATGGAGATTGGCAAGTTCAACTGATGAGTGACGATGATAAATGCCGTCAAGATATGACCTTCTTGTCAAAGAGAAACGACATCAGCATGCAAGACAATTTGACCAGCTTCTTCTCCTTATATACTACAGATTGCTTGAAATGCGAATGAATTTTTTTATACTGAAAGTAGCAGTTTGTATATGCTTATATTTTGTTCATTGAAGCTAATAAACTCGCGTAATTTGTAAATGTCATGGGAGAGCTAGATGCGATGTCACTCGTAAGTTATGTTGCAATTGTTATTTCTTTAGACCGACTGTTAAACTTGTAACTAAAAGAGTATTAGTAATGGGGTCGGCATCAAACAGGTAGGGGTGAGGTGGCTTCAATTCGTGGTGGTTCAGTGTACGATGAGGAACCATTATAGCTCGGGCGTTGGCACGCCATGGGGATTTCAGCAAGCGGACCACAATTGAGGTGGAGAGCATGATTATCTAAATCGCAATCCTGATCATTGATACTACGATCCCACCAACTAAAAATTTGTCGGATCATACTTTAGGATCGCAAATAGGTAGAATCGTACTCAGAATCACAGGATAGCTACTACTCTTACTTTTTTACATTTTTTTATTACTATTATTTTACATTATTTTTTTACAGTTTTTTATTATTACTATTTTTTACACTTTTTAAAATAGTCAACCTTATGCTAAGAACAATTGTTTGTAGTTTTCTACTTTACACATATGTTACATGTTTAATTTTTCTTTTATTATAAGAAAGATGTTCACGAGAAAAAGATTTTATTATGAAATAAGAAATTGATTTTATGCACAACATCCTCTAGATTTATTGATTGTGCTTAAGAGTCGCATATTAAAATTTATTATGATATGTAAACTAATGAATTATGGTGAATTTTTATTCTATGTTTTTAATATTTAAATTTTGGATTGTTTGAGAATGTTCATTTAAAAACCGTTCTTATTGTAAGAACCGCGAGAACCAATCTTGACTTTTGATTAAAATAAATTAATGACTAGTAATAGGGGAGGGTTAATTAATGATTTATTAATAGAGATATTTTAGAAAAATCAAATCTCATTAAGTAACGAATCATTTATCCGGACGTAATTCGCGATTGAGTAAACATATAAATGACTAGAATACCTTATTAATAAGTCGCTAATGAGCAATAATTGTGATTACAAATGGTTCTCGTAATAAGAATGTTTTTCAGATTACATATTTATTTATATTTTAAAAATCAACACGCTTGTTTAATTTCGTTTAGAGCCTAATTAAGTTGTTTAGATGGCCATAGGTACCTTTCCACGAAGTGGCTAAGCCATTGCATTCAAATGTGATCATATAATGAGTGTTAATTTTTTAGAGGGTGCACCGATCCATATACGTGTTGTTAAAATCACCTAAGTTATATTCATGAGACACATCGGATCTCTTTACATTTTTCTAATGCAAACTAAAACAATCCCCATATTATAGAGATGTCCTATATATTGTTTTCTATTTTGTTTAGTTTCTTTTTTTTACAACAAAACACAAACATTCTAATTTTGCTTTTAAATCAACAACTTGTCTACTACGAGATTTAAAACTGAAACCTTAAGGATCTTACCCTATGTTCCCGAGATCTCTTAGAGAAAGAAAAGAATAGAAAAGGAAATTAACGGATGAAAAGAATAGAAAAGAAAAGATAATGATTTTGATTTTCCGTGTTCCTGAGTCCGAAAGAAAGAAAAAAATGTTGGAAAGAAAAGGAATAAGTTGGTGTTCTCGAGTTAGAGAGAGAAAACAAAGTGTCATTTTACAATAATACCATTATTTTTTAAAATTATTTATTATGATTAAGAGTAATCTTGTCACTTACGAAAAATCATAAAAGTTTTCCTTTCCTTTCAATTCCTCCTACTTTTGGGAGGAAAGTTTAGTTGAGAGAATTAATCAAACTTTCTTCCAAATCATTTCTCTTCTCTCCTTAAAATAACTCGAAAACATAAAACTTTTTCATTTTCCCTTCAAATTTCTTCCTTTCACTTCAAAATAAAACTCGGGAACACAACGTTAGACTTGTCGCATACTCCTTAGACCAAAACCCTTTGATCGTCTAGTTTATTTATTTTTTGATCCTCTTGGATTGTCATTTTAAATTCAACTAACGAGGTTATATTTAGTAAATACGCGTAAAAAGTATTAAAAGTTGTTACCTTCGATCGGGTTCGTTACTTTGTCTAGTGATTAACAAAAGTTGATTAGATAGGCGTTCCCTACCACAAAGACTTTGCTTTAACTTCAATCAACGTTCATTAATTTGACAATAACTACAAAAAAATTCCTTAAAATGCGCAAATTGTTTTGGTTTTTTTGAGTTTCTATTCTCCCTTTAGTCAATCATATTCACCCCACTTGCTTATTATAATATATATAGTCTAAAGTAGTTTCCATAAACGTTTACATCATTAACAGTCAGGTTAGTATTGCTAACACATTACTAACATCTCTAAATAACCACTGCAATCATTAGATCCATACAAAATTATTTATCCTGCATAATGGGTTGGAAAGAACGAAAGTCGTTATAGTCGTTACCAACACCACGAGATCCACGTTCACGAGCAAATCACGAACACACCCGAGTAGCATCACAAGCTACTCACGCTCGTTACAACCTTGCAACGAGCTCCTATAGAGCTACTCAACAGACTCTAAGAGAATCGGATGTGGTTCAAGCACCTAGGACTACTCTGAATGTCACTTCTCTTTCATTGTCTAACCAAAAGTTCCTTTGTAATGGTTCATCGTGACCTACACGGCCGGCCCCGAGATTTTGGAGGCCTTGTACAATATAGTAAAAGTAGGCCCTATAATTAAAAATATTAAAAATAAAATTCTTATTTTTCATTCAATCCCGTAGTATTTTTTTAATTCCATGAGGCATAATAAACATTAAAAAAAGAGAGAAAATACCTGTTAGGCTGTGATTTGTAAAAAAAAATTTCCTATTGATTTGTTGTATGTAGATTGTAGATTTCCACTTTTCCAGCTCTTAGACCTAGCCAAACAAACCTAATTAAGGTAAAAATCAAAGTAAAATTGTTGAAAAGTGAGAAAAGACAGTGAGAGCATTTATTCATTTACTAACCTTAAAAATTCAGCCTCTATAAAGAAAATTAAACATTAAACTAGAATTAGAATTAGAAATTGAGAACAAAATCAAGAGTTAGGAATTTTGAAATTTCAAGTTTAGTGACCTTACTAGAATAGTACAATCTTGAATAATCGATTGTGGCTAGGGGAATTCCTCTGTAATCTGTTCTCGCTTTTCAAAATCTGAGTTCAGTCTTCGAAGTTCGAATCTTCGATAATCTTCAAAGTTCAATCGTGTGAATTCAGAATTCTTGTCTCTTACTCTCTCTCGATTGTGATCTATGGGTTACTACCGCACTAGGGTTGAATGATTTGAATCCCGATTCTCGAATGTGAAGCAAAAGAAGGTGTTGAATGAATTGAATTCTCGATAATCTGCTAATCGAAATCCATGTGATGAACCGATGAAGCAAAAGTATGTTTACAGTCAAGTCATAGAAAATCGAAATCGGCTGCAACCCCATCTTCCACCGAGTTCCAAGATGAAAATATTGGGAAATGGATCGTCGATTGCGTTTGCCTTTTTTGATTTCGTCGAATCGTTGGCCAGCTTGGTCATTGCGTCGCTTATGCCCTACGCTACTATTGTGTTGTACGGTAAAGTCTAAACCTAATTTGGGTTGTGCACCTGGGCCTTGAATGATATACCATAATACCTAATACATATACTGACATTTAAATAATATGAGGCCCTATTACTTGATGGGCCCTGTGCAAGTGAACACTTTGAACTTGCATCGGGCCGGCCCTAGGACTATTTCTTTATCTTTTTTACTGTAAAAAATTGACACATGTCGGCTTTTAAGCCACAACACCCTACCTCGAATCGTAGAATGATGAAATCCTCGTTGGTGTTGTGTATTGCATTGATCATTATTTATAGAATATAAGAGAAAAGTCGAAATTCCAATTCTTTTGATCCATCTATACACTCAAGTCAGACTATCATATGCTAAACTTTGATATCATACGAATCGTTGAACACCCTAGTGTAGTAACACCACATTTCACCCCACCTGTTGGCAAAATCCCCTCCACGTCATTCACTCTGACCCTCACGCCAATCACTCCGGTTACTCTTATGAAGGTTAATAATTTAACAGACATAATTAACTTTCTTATGAAAAAACAGTCAAATAGCTTAGAACCAGACAAATTGACACAAATTATGAAATATTATTACATAACCTTTGTAATAATTACCTAAGTAACTTTTAAGGAGACACACACCTATTGTTGTATATAATTATCCTCTTTTAACATAAACAAGTGAGATAATTAATGGTCACTAAAAGAAGATAATTTTGGGTCTAATGAAATTAAACACACGACCCGTAAAAGTAATTAGTTAGTTGCGTAATTAAATAAGTCATAAGCTAACTTTTTTTTTAATTTATGAGCTTATAAACTTATATAAATTATAAGTTTTAATTTATAAGCTCGTAACTCGTAAGGCTAAAAAAAGTTGGATTATGAATATATTGAAATTATAGAGTTGTGTTTAACAAAGGTCATGTAAAAAACATAATCCTAATATTTTAATATTCAATTACAGGTGATTCAGCATACAATCACATATGAATTACGAAAATGTCACTCCGTTCAAAATTTTAAAATACAATCTGGACCATTGATGTCATTGATGCAAATGCTAAAATTAATCCATTATAACTATGAATTAAGTATGTACTATATTAAATATTATTTTAAAATTATAATAAAATTTCCCTGTAAAAAGAAGTTAACCCTAAAACAATTTATAAAAATTTGAAAATAAAAACGCCATAAATATATGATTGACGAGTCTATTTTATATGTCAAAATCTACATAAATATATGATTGATGAGTCCGTTTTCAAAAATAACTTCTATTTCCCAACTTGGTGGGGTTGATTTGCGGTAGTATCGACTTTTCCTTTGGCTTAATAAATGCACCTTCTTACAAACCACGTGAAATAGGCGAAATAATAATTACCAAATTATTTATCATCTTATAAACAATATATCATAAATTTATTTTATGTTATAACTATTTGATCCTTTTAAAACTCTAAATTGATCTTTCCTAATGTGATATATGAAAATAGGTACGTAACTTGTATTGATTAATTTGATATGTCTTTTATATGAGAGGATAGGGTTCAAATAGTAACACCTTCATAGAGAGTTTTATATCCTCTTATTAATTAGATTAAAACATATGTCAAAATTGAGAGATGTGATTAAGAAAGAGAATAAGTGAGTTCCGCGTGTTAACGTTTAGTGAATAGGAGAATAAAGTATGAGGAAATACTATTTTTCTTTATTAAATGTTATAAATATATGAAGAGTAATGTTAATAGTTCAAAAGAGTATACACATAAATGAGGAAGTATTTCGAAAAAATCAAGTCTTGATCATTAATGACGGTTCAGCCGAAAACAATTCACGGTTGAGTAAATATATAAATGATCAAAATACTCCAATTATTGAGTAATTAATAATATTACAAGCAGTTTTCATACGAAAAACACTTCTCGATTAAACTTTTTCATGTATATATTTTTCTCGATATTTATTTAACATGAAGCAATGACGATTGTTATTCATTGGTAGAAGTTATCAATCACATTCACACATTATCTTTTCACTATTCATATGATAGAAAAATATTTTGAGTGATGATGATGAGAAGAATGAGATGGACTTAATTTTATACCAAATGTCTTTTTCCTCCTTTCGACTTTTGTGGTGTGAACAAGCGCATAACAAATTTGAAATTGGAATATTTGTGCGTGGGAAAAGAAGACAAACCAAAAAAAATTATATTCAATCAATGTCTTTATGTTTGATTCCTTTATAAGAAAAACTAGCTTAACATTTCATCGTGTATAAATAAGAAGATTGTTAAAGTAAATTTTAAATATTTTTAGTGTTAAAGATTACTATCATCTATACTAACAGAATTGTAAAGCATACATATAAATATAAATTCCCAAAAAGAGGAGTAAATGTGTTAGAAATTAGAAATTCATACATAACATTATCATCAGATTTTCTATAGAACCTTTTTATAACCAACATTGCTCGTTTCATTAGTAGCGTTGTCTTCTTTATCACATATTAGAATTTTTAAACAATTATTACTCTTTACTCGAGAAACTGCTACAATAACTGGTTGTGAGAAAAACAGGTGGTCTAAAAACCAATCCAACATTAGATAACGATTGCCCATGACTTTTATTTTTGTTTATTACAAAACAAACCAGCAGAGTGAAGGTCTTCGTTAAAACTTGAATGATATTTTAAAATTCAATGGAATTAACTTTATTCTTGGAATATAAATAACGTCACTAACATTCTTCTTACTTGAAATAACTTTTGTTTCAACCACGTGTGCACCAAGTCGAGTTACTTGTAATCTTGTTCGGTTACATAGGCCATTAGACAGGTCAATATTACGAATCAACATTACAGATACATCAACCTTTAAAATTAGTTTGTGGGGTGGTAAACCCGATACTTTTATTGAATTCAAAATGTCAAGGGAGTGTAATATTACGAAGGAACATTACAAACACATCAACCTTTAAAATTAATTTGCGAAGTGGTAAACCCAATACTTTTATTGAATTCAAAATGTCAAGGGAGTGTAATGATTCTTCATCAGTTTACAGGAGTCCATGGAGTTCTTCAATCATTTGCAATTGTTATTTGAGAGTTTTAAAAATTATTGTCGTCTATAGTTCTAGTGAACTGTATTTTCTTGTTTTATCTTGAAGACTACTCCCATTGAAGTTCTCTTTGAGGGTGATGAAGACTAATTTAATTCTCTATAATTAAGAAGTAAGACAATGAAAAAGATGGGTTTCTTAGCAAATATATACATGAATAAAAAATGAAAACATCTGCTATATCAGCTTAGATCATGATTATCTTCATGATAGAAAACAAAAATAACAAAAAAAAGAAGGTACTGAAAATTGTAGTGCCCCAATTCTTTTTACCATAAAATATCGAACAAAGTCTCCCAATTCAAATCATCATGTTCACCTTCCATACATACTGGACTTACAATTTCAATCAAAGTATTAAATAATGGTTACATTAAAGAATCAAAGTTATAAAAAGTTTGCGAAAAAGACAGATGTCACGTCGGAGCCTTCCCTTTGTTTACTCGAAACAATTATGAAAATATTCAACAAAAAAGGGCTAAACATAAAGCTTAGTGAGAACATCATACTCATAGATATCCAAGCACAAAGTGGGGTGCTCTATTTACCAATGAACCATCTGCTCTAATTCACATAACATAATCGCACATAAATGAATATCTCGACATTAAGATATAAGTTAGTGAAACTCATCTGATTAGCAGCATAGTGTAAAAACAACAAACAAAAGCGACTTCAGTGGCTAAATATGTCTACCGACGAGAACCTACAAATACGGTCCACTAAATTAAACACTGGACAAGGGTTAACTGTGCACACAACACTAGAAAACCCCGGTCCCCAAAACCTCAAATTTAAACCACACTTACGATTCAGTGGCTAAGGCCACTTTGCGATTTTAACCCCAACTAAGGTTTACAATCCGGAATACACACACTCACACTATCCGTTTGGGATTTGTACACTTTGCGATTCTCAATGTGGTTCCAATTTACGATTACGGTTTACAGTTGGGTTAACACATACTTCACGATTATGATTTACAATTCTCTTAACACACGCTCTTTACGATTCCATCGGCATATACTTTTACGAATGTGGTTTACGATTTGATCAATATACATACTTTACAATCGTGAATTACGATTCCATCAACACATACTTCATTATTTTGATTGTTGGGGAATCCTGATTAGGGTTCAACCCAATTTACACTTTTTGATTCTAGTCACTACACTCATGGTTTTTAATTCAAAAAACCTTTTCGTAGTTCATGATTTTGGTTTGTGATCTAGGGAATCCCTAAAGAGACTCAACCTACTAGCCAAACTTTATGATTTTCAAAACCCCATTAACACTTTACGATGCTAATCTCACAACACAGTTTTTGATTCTTGGTTCACAATTATATGAACTTTCGCGATACAGAAAAATACAATTGACTAACACTAAATCCAATCTCACTCTATACTTACTCATTTCATGAGATTTCGATTGCAAAGCACTCTAAATACTAAGTAACCAAAACCTATCGATTTAATTTCATATCTATAGTGTTCTTACTGATTACTGGCCCCTAGCTCCAAATGGGTCTCAGTTCCACTTCTCTGTTTAACAAGCACCACATTTAATTATAAACCCATCAAATCTATATAAAACCATGTTAATTTGATTCCATTGCATCACTAACATTATCTAAATACTAATTTAGTTGTTTAATTGCAATAAAATTGTGTTTCTATGCGTTTTCAATCTCAAAATGGTGTTCGGTTACAAAACAGCTTGACTACCCAATATATATTCAGCTCAAACCTTACCAATCCCAACCATTTGTTACAGTTCCGGTATCTAAATGATTGCACGAAGTAGGATATACTAACCTCATTGATTGGAGGTGATTTGGTGAAGAATCGGTAGTGATGCTAGGCTCTTCTTACTCGTAGCAAAGCACACACTACACGTTTTACAAACACCGAGAGGGGTATACGACTATAGTAATTGTATCTAGGATATATATATATATATATATATATATATATATATAGTGTAATCAAGATTGTTTAATCAAAGAATGTACTTTATCATAAATCTACATTTCTACAATCTATATCTGTTAATATTGCTTGCCATATTTACTATCACTCTGATTAATGATCAAATTACCACTTTGGTATCAGAGCCATGGGCTCTTAGTCATTCTTCAAAAACAAATTTGTTGTTATTATGTTATTTTGAATAATACCAATCAGAGATCTGTCTTTAAAAATCTAGTTTTAAAGGTACCTATGATTTCTAAGAATATTAAATCTCTTAATGTCTCTAGTATAATAACGTTAGAAGACCTATTATTGTCAGTGATAATCTTTATTGTTGGTTGGATTAGCATATATGGCGCAGTTTATGCTTGTAAGACGCCCAGCCGGACCACAACAATAAAACACTGTAGGTGTTCTTCGTTATATATTTAACCATTAAAAGATATTAATCTCTTTCAAATCATTAGATCTCTAAAACTAAGATTTAAAGATTACAGATAAGATGATGAATTTATTCTCTAAAAAACATAATTTTGACAAAGATGTTAATGAAGAAACTGATTTACATATGAATTCTGTTGAAGTTCATATATCTGATATAGAACAAAGTTTGTCCAATTGGACTATTCCAAAGCAAAGTTTTAATACAATTTATAAAATTGGAACTTTTGACTTTCTACAAGGGTATTCAATCAAAGCATCTGAACAAACAGTATCAATAAATAAAGAATACGATAATCTACATCTATTATCCAAATCTGCTATTATTCAACACAGAAAGAAATATAAATATTTACATGTTGGTTTAGTACAAGTAGCAGTTAAACCACTATTCAGATTAGGAATAGATGCACCGGTCCTTTTAATATTAAGAGATGCAAGACATACCAATTTTCAAAATTCAATATTAGCTATGGCAGAAACTAATATTTCAAATGGTCCCATATATTTTAACTGTTACCCAAACTTTTCAGTAGGACTATTTGATCCAAATATTCTTGATACTCTAATTTTAACAATTAAAACAAAAAATTTAGAATTCAAAGAAGAAACAAAAGCTATTGCAATCATATACAGAATTTGTTACAAAACTATGACTTCAACAATAGAACCTAGGACTAAGATAGCCAGTCCAAAAAATGAAACTGTAATTTTTGAATCAAACCCACAACATACAAAAATTCAAACTCCAAAACGGCTCAAGTGGAATGAAATAACTCAATCTTGTAACTGGAATCTACAAGATATTAATCTACCCAAACCAATTGGAGAGTCTAGTAGAACATCTAGTGTCATAGAACATGAAGATGGATCTGTAGATGTTAGTTTTGAAAATAGTCAAACCATTCCCTCAAGATTATCCACAGGATCTATTAATAGTACAACTAACTCTAAAAATCCTCTTATCAGAAAATCAAAATCATTAAGATATGTAGACTTTAATAAAAATATTCCACAACCTATTTATCATGAAGATAAACAAAGTGAATCTGAAGGATATAGTCCCACTCAATCAGATATATTATCAGAAATTAATAATTTTAAAAATCAAACATGAGTAACAAGACTCAAGCTTTATGTAATAATAATATTCAAAAAATACTTGCAATAAAAAAATATTGGAAAATTATTAACATCGATAATATTGAACTTTTAAAAATTAAAAGTGAAGAAAATCAGATAATAAAAAGCTCTAAAGAACCAATGAATATTCAATGGGATCAACCCAAAGACTTAACAAACATTCAATGGGTACAATTAGCAAATCTTAAAATAAGAAGTAATCAAATACAACAAAGAACAGAATTAATGTTTACATGGATCAAACAAACAAAATCAGAATTAGTCATTTGCTAATGAGTCCATTTTTAGTAAATCTTAAAAAAGAAATAAAATATACTACATCCCGAATTAATCAATTAGATAGAGACATAAAAATACTAACAGATGAATTAAGAACGGGTGAAAACATATATAATAAAGTAGCACATTTTAGAACACTAAATATGCTTAAAAACATTCGTGTAACACTAATTATAAAACTCGAACAACTAAAGAGTCAAGTTTACTAATAGTTTGTTAAAATGACCAACACAGTTAATATGGAATATCTCAAAAATGAATTCTATGCAGATCATAACAAAGAAAAAAGAACGCATTATTATAACATTATTAATAACAACAAACAAGAATTAATACATCAACTCTCCTGGAGAAATTTCATTAATCAAAACAACATTCATATAACATTTTTTGAATGGTATGAAATGTATTGCAAACAAAATAATATTTCGAATCCCTTTTTAAATATATATGAATCCCCAAAAATAACTCAAGAATACCTAGATATAACTAAAGACGAAAAAATAATAGCTATACATCCTCCAAAAACTCGCATATTAATCCAAAACAACATATTAGCTACACCATTCACCACAGTTAATGAAACAATAACCAAAGAAGAATTAACTAAACAAATTGTATATCAAAATAATTATACCAATGAAATACTAAATACCATGAGTCAACAATTAAACAGAATCGAAAACAACGAAAACAATATCAACATTAAAGGTAATAATAATACAATAAAATATGAAGATAAACCAATTTTTACACCCCAACAAATAGATTCAACAATAAATTTAGGGTATAATAAAAAATTGGTTAATGAATTAGAACAAAAACTTAGTGAAATAAAAATTAATGTAATAAATCAATCTATAGACTCAGAAGACGAATACACATACAATAATAATGAGAATAAAATATCCCAACTTCAAGAACAATTCTCAAACAATATCAACAAACTTAGAAATACAAATACAAAAACATATAACAGGCCAACCACTTTAAACTATTACCCAAGACCAACTTTTCCAGACATTCAATTTGAAGATAGAGAATTCGCAGGATTAAGAAGTGCATATGATGGTTCTTCTGTCTATGAATGGAATATAGATGGATTAACAGAACATCAAATTTTAAACATGCTTCAAGAAATGAATATGGCTGCCAATGCCTATTCAATAAGAGGAAATAATCAAAGAAAAATAGCTGATCTACTAACTTCTGGGTTTACTGGTAATATAAAAGGATGGTGGGATTCATACCTTACTGGTGAAGAAAGAGAGTTTATTCTTACTGCAAAAAAATCAATCATAAAGCAAGAGAATAATGAAACTACAACTACTCAAGAAGATGATATTATAAACACACTTATATTTGTAATAGTAAAACATTTTATAGGAGATCCAACTATATTTCAAGAAAAAAGTGCAGAGATATTACTTAATCTTACTTGTAGAAAACTTCAAGATTTTAGATGGTATAAAGATATGTTCCTAACCAAAGTAATGTTAAGGTCAGATTGTAAAGAAGCCTACTGGAAAAAAAGATTTATTGTAGGACTACCAAACTTGTTTGCTGAAAAAATTAGAAATAATTTAAGGGAAAAATATAATAATCAAATACCTTATAAGGAACTTACCTATGGAGAAATAATTAGTCATGTCAATAAAGAAGGATTATCTATATGCTCAGATTTAAAGTTTAAAGCTAAACTTAAAAAAGATAAGATTACAAGTAAATCTGAATTAGGAGATTTCTGTCAACAATATGGTTTTCAACCTATTTCCAAACCTTCTTCTTCCTCTAAACCTAAAAAACAATTTCATAAAAGACACTTTTTTAGCAAAAGATATACACCAAAGCAAAATAATACAGAAAAATACAACGATAACAGAAAAAATTATAAAAGGTTTAAAAAACCAAGCCCAAAGGGTAATCAAAGAGACATTATTATCTGTTATAAGTGTGGAAAGGCTGGTCATATGGCAAAAAATTGCTATGTCAAGAAAACTATAAATGAGCTAGATATCTCTGATCAATTAAAAGTACAAATAAGTAAGCTATTTCTTAATGAAAATGACGATTCGGAATCAAGTATATCAGACTATGATAATAATGATCTAAATGTTTTACAAAGTTATTCATCAGATGAAACCGATTATGAATCAAATTGCGAATGTTTAGGAAATTGTATTTGTAATAAAACAATAAATGTCATCACAGATAAAGATAGGGACTTTTTAGAACTAATAGACAAAATTCCAGATAAAATCATAAAAACCCAACTCATAGATAAATTTCTTAATTATAACAAAAATACTGAATCGATTATAGAAACATCACATAATAATCATCCCTTTAATATGCAAGAAATATATGCAAGATTTTCTAAACCAAAAACTACAATAACAGTTCAAGACCTACAAGAAGAATTAAAAACTGTAAAAACAGAAATAAGATCAATCAAAGAAAGATTATCAAAGGTAGAAAAAGGTAAAGATATTATTACTGAAAACGAAAATAATGTAAACAAAATTATCAATACAAGTCCAGATCAAATAAAAATTCCAAAAAATATATCCTATCAAAGATGGAATACTTATATACATCTTTGCGTAGCAAATGAATTTAAGATAACAGTCTTAGCATTAATAGATAGTGGGGCAGATATGAATTGCATTCAAGAAGGGATCATTCCAACAAAATATTATGAAAAAACTGCTAGTCGTTTGTCAACAGCTAGCGGATCTTCTCTAAATGTTAAATACAAAGTTACAAATGTTCATATATGTAATAATGATTATTGTTATAAGACTTCTCTAATTCTTGCAAAAAACTTAACTTCCACTCTAATATTAGGAACGCCATTCATTTCACAATTATATCCCTTTACTATTAATGAAACAGGAATAAGTACTAAAGTTTTAAATAAAGAAATAACATTTGAATTCACTAATCCAATTGCCTTTTCAGAATTAAATAATTTAAATAATAAAGTTAACCAAGCAAAATATTTAATAAGTGAAATAAGTAGCTTAAAGATTCCTGATCAATTACAAGAAAGAATAACTCAAAGTAAAATTAAACAAATCAAAGAAAAATTCGAAAAATACGTATGTTCTAATATTTCTAATGCTTTTTGGAACAGAAAACAACATATAGTCAAATTACCATACATAAAAAACTTTGATGAAAAAGATATACCTTCAAAATCAAGAGCTATTCATATGTCCTCTGAATTACAAGAACATTGCAAACAAGAAATTCAAGAATTACTAAGTAAGAAACTTATAAGATCATCTAAGTCTCCTTGGTCCTGTTCAGCCTTTTACGTTATGAATGCAGCTGAACTTGAAAGAGGATCTCCTAGACTTGTAATCAACTATAAACCCTTAAACAAAGTTTTAGAATGGATAAGATATCCAATTCCTAATAAAAGAGATTTATTAAAAAGATTATATGATTCAAATATCTTTTCAAAATTTGATATGAAATCTGGATTTTGGCAAATACAGATTCATGAACAAGATAAATACAAAACTGGGTTTAATGTACCCTTCGGTCATTACGAATGGAATGTTATGCCCTTTGGATTAAAAAATGCTCCTTCAGAATTTCAAAATATTATGAATGATATCATAATTCCTATAAGTGATTTTGCAATTGTTTATATAGATGATGTACTAATCTTTTCAAAATCTATTGACCAACATTTTAAACATTTAAACATTTTTTATGAATTAATCTATAAAAATGGATTAGTTGTCTCTGCTTCAAAAATGAGTCTTTTTCAAACACACATTAGATTCTTAGGTCATGAGATCATCAAAGGAACCATTAAACCTATTCAAATAAGCCTAGAATTTGCTAATAAATTTCCTGATGAGATTAAAGACAAAACTCAACTCCAAAGATTTCTAGGATGTTTAAACTATGTTCATGATTTTTTCCAAGATCTAGGAACAATATGTAAACCTTTATACAGAAGACTTAAGAAAAACCCTGAGCCATGGACTCAGGAACATACTAATGTAGTCAAAGAAATTAAACAAAAAATTAAATACCTACCATGTCTTAATATTCCCCAACCAAATGCAAAAATAATTGTTGAAACAGATGCTAGTGACTTAGGATTTGGAGGAATACTTAAGCAAAAAACTAATGATTAAACAATCTTGTATATATATATATATATATATATATATATATATATATATATATATATAATTTGAGTGTATATATAGCTAGTATTACTAATTTAATGCAACAATAAGAGAAATTTCATTCTTTTACTATTAACCAATAATAATATTATTCTTTTATTACATATTGAAAAACGGATATTTACAAAAATAATATGTTACATTGTTATTTTTGACAATTAATTCCCAGATAGAATAGTATTATAAATTGAATAATTAAAATTCAATTTTTTAATTTAATTACATTGATCTACTTAAATAAACATGAACATATATAGAGGAATTTGTTAAATGATTTAAATAAATCTTTTTGTAAAGATATTTTAGTATTACTAAACTAAATGACCTAATAATAATAAGAATCTTACACAATATGTAACACCTAAGTTTTTTCGATATAACAAACAACTCTTAAAACACAACCTTTCATAGACACATCAAACGAGATTTAACCCGTGTTTCAATCATGTGCCTCTACCACTAAGTCAAAGCTGTTCACGAGATTTAACATTCACAACACATGTTTAAACATATTCCAAAATTTAAGAAATCCACAAGATGAACTCAAAGAATATCCAAAGGAGAATAATATATTATATTTAACTCAAATAAAATTACATAAATTTAAGACCTAAAAGAATAAAATGAAAATTACCAAACTGCCCCCACAACAGAAAAGCATTGGGCTCTGCAATTGCCAAAAACTCCATTGCAGTAGCTCCCCTTTCCCTTCCTAAATTTACAAACAGACTCTACAAAATTACAAATATACCCCTTACATACATACACTGCCACTTGGCCAAATATTAGTGGCAGTTGTAACTTACATACGACGAATACACTATATAGAACCCCAATCAATCTCATACGACGGGTATTTTTCCAACATCAAATTATCCGACGCGCACCACGCGCTCTCCTCCTCCGTGAACTCCGGCAACGACAACTCCGACGACGGCGAAGACGCGCCGCCATCAGAACCCTCGCTCCCCACCTCTGGCTGCTCCACCACTGTCCGTGACTTCACCGCCGTTGACCGCCGTGAAACTTTCTTCCGACCACCGTCAATACTTTTCCCCTCCGCCAAGCTCCGACAGATCGCCGTTAGCTTCGCCTCCACAGACGAGTGCAGCGGCTTGTAGTCGCCGAACTCGCCTGCTACGTGAGAGCCGTTGTGGCGAAGGTGAGGAAAGTTGAGCCGAGCGTAGTCACCACGTAACTTGTACGCAGCGATGTCGTACGCCAGCGCAGCTTCCTCGGCTGTATCGAACGTACCCAACCAAAGCCGGGTACGGTTCTTGGGCAAACGGATCTCCGCGACCCATTTACCCCAGTGCCTTTGCCTCACGCCTCTGTAAAGTTTCGTGGGTTTGGGTGGTGACCCGGCTTGCTTCATGGGTACGGGTTTCGGACCCAAGTAGTTACCACAGGTGGGGAACTTGATTTGAGCTTGGATCTGATGGATCTGAGATGGGGTTAGTTGGTTCAACCCAAATGAGGAAAGGGGTTGCTCAGTTGAGAATGCGCTGGTGTACCCATCCGGGTAAAACCCGGATTCTTGTGGGCTAGAAGAAGAAAAAGACGAAGAAGGATATGGGTAAGAAGTAGAAGGTGAAGATAAAGGAAGGGTATTTTGGTAATCTAACTTGATAAAGGGCTCAAGGGCATCCATGAGCTCACCACCATTGAAGTGATTGAAATCACTAATATTCCAAAAGTCCATTGTAGCAGAAGCCATTTCTAGTATTTAATTTTTTGTAATTTTTTTAATTTTGAAAAAACTGAATCAAAGAAATAAAATTCACCTTTCTTGTTTACCAAAATCAACAAAAGAAGGTGATATATTCAAGATCTTCCCAAGGAAAAACCAGGGAAATTAAGAGAAAACAGGGTTTTCAACAAATAATGAAACCCTTTTTCTTTCTCCTCCAAATATTAAAAAAAAAAAAATTAAAATCAACCTCAAGGGGACAAAAATAAACCCAAAAGGTGTGATCTTGATGAAGAAAAATAAATCAAGATTTACAGAAAACTAGAAATAGAACCCAAATAAAAACACTGGATCTCTATTCTGAAAACACCTGACTCTCTACTTTGTGAAAAAAAATTAAAATCAAATCAGGTTTGCTTTTTTGTTCACAAATTCCTTGAAATCAATGAGAAAAACAAACCCAAATCAGTCAATTTTTTTGTTGATGAAAGACAGATGATTTGCAGAAAGGGATGTCAGAAGAGGGGAATTACAGAGGGGAGATTATGAAAAGAAAATTTAAAAAATCAGAAGTGGAGAAAACTGTGTGTGTGTGTGTTTTTAGTGTATGTGTGTGTGGGTGTGTGAAAAGAAGACTCTCAACCTCACCTTTTGTGTTTAGAATGAAGAATTGGGTAGTGTGGTGGGTGTGTTTTATAGGGATGAGAAGCACACTTGCTTTAACCTAACACCAACCCACCATCCTAACTAGAGTTTATTCAACAGGTGTTTGGTTATTGACTTATTTCTATTAAAAATGATCATTTGTTTACTATTATTTAATAAATAATTATTTAGCTATTTATCTTGAATTATCAAGGAGCACTTAACGAACCGTCACTTGATCATAGTGAAATATAGGGTACCATTGTGATTGAACTCACGTCGATGATCACATCGAAAGTTAGCTGATGATCACGTGCTCGCTTTGACGATCAGTGAATTTTTTTAAATTAAAACGATTTCAATTTATATAATTTATTCGAGAGTAGTTTATATTATCCGGATCACCAAAATTCCTTCTAAGATAATTTAAAAAAAATTTGAGAGATGTATTTTTAGGAAAGAGGTTTGTTAGTAGTATTATATGTTATAAGTTTGTTTGTTTTTGTTGTAGTGGTGGGGTATTATTATTTCTTGGATTTATTTATGAAATTACGTGTCAATCGAAGTCGCATTGCCGTGTATGACGTCGGAGTTCATTTGACCAGATCAACGAACGACGAATCACTGCTGCCAACCGCTACTTCATTATCGGAGCCGTTGCCGGTAAAGTTAGATTTGACTATTCCTTGTTTTAATTAAGTAAAAATATTTGGCTCTAAACAAATGAAAATTTATATATTTTTTTATTTTATTCTCTTACTTATTAAAAAATAATATGTATAATCTATTAATTTTTTTTCTAACTTTCTATATATTTTGACATTTGTCTTAATCTAATTAGTAGGAAAATAGGTCGGGACAATTTATAGGAGAATGTCAAACCTCTCAAAATAAATAGCGTAATGCATGTACGTTTGATGTCATGTTTTTAGATGATTTATATACAAGTTTTCGTCACACAAAATCAAATGATGATAAGATTATTGGAAGACATAAGTCATAATTATTGTCTTAATTAAGTAAATATAAAACATTAAAAAAAAGAGAGAGTAAGGACTGAATTGCTATAAGTTTGATGGAGTATGAAAGTAAAAATATTGTAAACAATGATATATATGATAGAGAAATGAAAAATTACTTGAAAATAAAAATAGGCTTTTATAAGTGCTTAATTTTGACAATAACTAACCTTAGGATGTTTATAGCTTTAAGATGCAAGTTAGATAAATAACATCACATTAATTAGGTTTATTTAGTTATTATAGTGTGTGTGATATGTTTTAATAAACCAATAATTTAGAAAGTCAACTTTTGACTTATATATATCATGTGTGGATGCTTGCTGTAGTCCCTAAATGTTGGCTAAATAAATATGTACAAGTAATATATAATTTAAGCTCGTTAATTAGTGTTAAAAGATATATAACTTATCATTATCTAGTATTGCTTTATTAAATTTTATATATAGACAAACGTATAAAAATATATAATGAATTTTACTTTCGTTTTTTATTGTATACAGTTACCTTTTGAGTAAATTATCAAGAAATGTGACTTAAATATCGAAATTTATCAATGCAATATCTAATTTTTTAGGTCAGGAAAGAATTATAAGTTATAATTTCTAACAAAAAAGGAAACCGGTAACCGGTTAAAACTTATTGAGGTGGCACCTAATTTTCTTATAAATTTTTTTTACACACAACTTTAACAGATGGCACCATTTTAAAATCTAGAACATACACACACACATACTCTCTCTCTCTTCACATTTAACTCTCTTTACTCTCTCATTTCTTTCTCTCTCTTAAAACTCCCTCACCACCACCATCACCATCGTATGATCCAACACCACTCAACTACGACACCACGGTGAGATCCTTTGACACCATAAGGAGCTCTAGATTTGAGCGTGTTTTGTGTGTCCCGACGATGAAAAATCTATGTCACGGTGGCGGTTAATGGGTTAGGGTTTTTAGATTTGTGTTCATATGTTGTCTACTTCAAACACCACCGTCTCTTTATCTCTCTAGATTTGTGCGTGACTTAGGGTTTTCGTGACCTAAAGATGAACACATAAACTCTTTTTCACATATTTAGGGTTTCGCAACTTTAGGGTTTTCAAATATGTGTTTGTATGATGTCTTCCTCTGTCTTAAGAATTGAGTGAATTTGAAAATTAAACTCTATCTTCCTCTCTTCAGATCTGTGTTCGTGACTTTGAATCTATGTGTGTGTGTTGGTGTTTGAGGACCGAAGAACACAAATATGTGCGGTGGTGGTGGTTCATGTAGGCGGTGATTCACAACGGAGGATGGTGGTCAATGAAGGATCTTCATATCTTCAAGAACATCAACATAATTTTATAAACATATAACACATAAACTCTTATTAAAAATAATTTAAAAAGTAAAAAATATTTAAAAAAATGAAGGGATTAACTTGTAAATAACCTCATATGAATAACCACATCAGCATAAGACATGACATTGCATTGACTGGACTGTCACGTGTATTGTCACGTCACTGATAACTTGCTAACTAGGTGGTTAGCAGGTCTAAGAGGTCATAATACCCTTTTTTTTAGTAGAAATTAAAATTTATAATCCTTTCCCAGTCTAAAAAATTAGACATTGTCTTTATTAGCAAATTTTGATATTTAAGTTACCTTTCTCAGCAATTTGCCCTTACCTTTTTCCCTAAAAAAATAGAAATAACTTTTATAATCTTAAATTTTATACAAGTAATTGTATATGTTATATAATTTTTTTTAAAAAAAACCAACTTTAATACAGAACCCAGTGTATAAACGAAAGCCAACTACAGATTTTAAAAAAAATCCATTCATCCAATATTCTTTAAGATTGGTTTTCACTATTCTCGTAATATAATTTATTCTCAATCGAACGTTCTTTTACATATATGTGTGTTTTCTTTGTCGTACTACTTTACTAATATATGTTACTATTCAATATATTTATTATATATTTACTATTAACTTCCTTTCTCCTAATAAACCATATATCCAAGATTCCCAAAATTCTATACAGTCATTTGAATTATGTTAGTAACATTAAACTAATAATATACACTTTGAATTTCTTACAAAAATGAAATACATAGATGTAGAAAGGCAACTACAAAATTTCACTCCCAAAGTTTTGTTGTTGTTTCTTATAACAAGCAACCTCTAGTTTTCTTGTATATATTTTGTCATTTTGTCATGTCAACTTGATACTAAGATTGAGTAAAATCTCTCCATTATATATTTCTTAGAAGTACCAATTACTTTCTATGCTGACTTAAGACAATGTTTGTTTCGGTTGCTTTAACTAGAAAAGTAATTTATTGTGTAGAAAATATAACGAGTTTTAAGATTCATCCTTAAAAAAAATAGTGAAATGCTTAAATGTTCTTGTATGATTTGATAGAAATCACTGAATTAATTCCTTAAAAATAAAAATTATTAAGATAGAGGATCCTTTTGATTTATAATTTGTTTTAGTCTCGTCCTTTAATTCAAACACCGTCTAAATCAAAAGTTAGTTGTCTTTTACTGTAAGTGTATTTATATCATTTACTATTATCTCCACAAATTTTAATAAAAAACAATATAATTTACCTGCACACACTTTCTCCCCTAGAACACTCATATGCCCACACTATCCCTCTCCCCTCTAGAAAACTCGTATGCGAATGCGCGTGCGCGCACACACACACACGCACTCTCTCTCTCTCTATAAAGAACATGAACAAATGAAGAAAAGAATCCGATGGGTATATACATGTGTAAATTAGGTATATACGTCAAGTAAATCACGTAGAGTTTGTCTCTCATTTTCCAAAGAAGAACAAGAACACTCCACTGCCATGGAATCATGGATGCCATACACATCTGTTTGAACACTGCTCTAACGGTTTGTACAAACTTTGGATCATCACCAAGAAAACGAGAATGTGTGTAGAACCCAAAGAAACCTCGATAGATTTTGAAAATTGGGAAGCATTTGGATCGGAGTGAATCTTTTGAACCCATTTGAGTCGACTTCATCACCACCAAATTGTTTAAGAAAACCCATTGTATTTTTATGAGGGTTGCGACATATGCAATTGAAATAAAAAAACCATTAATTAATCTCTTTGATTTCGCTTCTAAAATGATAGCGGGAAATAGATGGAATGGGTTCAATTTTGGATTTGGTTTCCCTAGGGCAGGGTTGGAGATGGAGGGTATGGGGGAGGATCACCGGTTCATATGTGAGAGAGATTTAGGGAGGATGAATGAAAACTAGTTACACCTTCGACAATTGATATGCAATGGAGATAAATGCCAAATATTCGGTTCATACATTTATCTTAGAATGGGACTTGGAGAGAAAGGAGAGGGAAAAGACTGAGGTATCCCTACTAGAAGACAAACTAACGTTCAATTTGGACGGAGGGTCACATAAAGGACTAAGATTGAAACATATTGTGAATTGTAGAGACCGTCTCAATAATTTTTAACCTTAAAGAACTAAATCAGTTATTTATACAAAACCATAGAGACCATTTAAATAATTCGCTGAAAAACAAATTTAACTCAACCACTAATAAATCATTCATACAAAGCTTTTATCATGATTCTAACTCTTGTAAGTAATCAAGAGGAAAACTTGGTATTTTCACGAGAGATGTGTGTATTATTGACTTGTAATATAGATAAATATTGTTATAATTTATTTGGTAAAAAATAATTTTCCTTGTGAAATATCATCTATCAGGTATCTAATACCGACCCATTGGTTGAGGAGGGGGGTCCAACAACATATCTATTAGGTTTCACAGAAACATCGTCCTTCCCTCACCCAACTTGATCAGCATCAACCCTCAAGGCTTCACTTATTATAAATGTAGATAAGGGTTTTAGTATAGATGGATAACAGCGCATTAGAGTTTCTATTGTATCATTTGTATATTATAAATTGATATCAATGTAAGGGTTTTCATTATTTTACATGGTAATATAGCTTTAGTGTTTTGGCCATATTTTTTCTTTCTCTCCCTTCCACTACCTCTCCACCACCGCCGACACCAAACTCTGGTTGGCCGCCGCCGCATTCGCCTAGTTGTACCCCTTGAGTGACGACTTCCTTGTTTCTTAACCTCTTGTCCTAATGAGCCTTAGCCATCTGTACAATCGAGCTAGGTTATTCTATATATTAAAACCCTAATCTACATTATCTATAATATCACCAACCTAAAAGGCTTTTATTTTTCTTTTGTAGCCTTGTTTTATTAATAGAGAGGATTGAGAGGGATGGTATAGTAGGGTTAGAAAGATGGGAAGAAAAGATATATGAAAGGGGGAATAATGTGTTATTAATTTGGCAAGAAAGATGAAAGATTGAAAGGGATGATAGTGGATAGCCTTATCATGAAACTATAATTAACAAAACATAATCTTACTAATAAGTAATTAGATAAAATTAAATCGAAATTAGTCACGCAATAATTGACATTAGAAGGACGTAAAAAAAGATAGTAATTCTCAAATCAAATTAAAATGAATTTAAAGCGACAGGAGAAGGAAGATACGTACACGATAATTTATATATTTTATTAAAACCAAACGAGTCATGTTGACAACGATATATCTTCTTGAATGTTAATTATATGGACCAAAAATGTGAATAATTTTTCAAAAACGGAAAAAAGAATGAAAAAAAGAAAGTAAAAGGTCGCCATCTAAAAAACAACTCATCTGAGTTAACGCTTTAATGCAAAGGGTTTCGTTTTAGTTACATAAATGTGTAGTACGTATTTGACAATTTGTTTGCTTGTGTCCAACTACAAATGTTGGCTCAAAATATGTGCCAAAGGGTACAACTCTCTTTTGGTGTTTAAATTTACACAATATTATATTAGTTATGAAATTTTATCAAACACTCAATGTGCATAAGATTTTTGTATTATGGTTGAATAACATAAATAAATAAATAAATAATGTATATGCATAATATCCTTCAAAAGTTAACAAGTGGTTATATCACTCAACAAAACCGTTTAATTGTTTAAGGTGATTCTTAGGCGGTGTTTGTTATACAGGAATGAGGAAGGGAATGAAATGTTTCATTCTATTCCTTTTTTAAAAACTTGTTTGTTTGAGATAAAGGAAATGAAACAATAATTCCACAAGTAATTTCATTCCTTCACTTTCATTCCATCTACTCCCCCTGTTTTTTTTTTTCATTTCATTCCTTGTCTACATGAAAATTGATCATTATACCCTCTAACTAACCCACGATCTTATCCCCATATTATCTTTCCCCGTTATATTTTCAGTCCATTGTTATTGCTTCTTTTCCAATCTGATTGTGAGTACCCGAAGCATCAATCTGATTTTTATTTATTAATGATAATCTCGTAGTTTTGATTTTTATTAATTTTTTAAAGATGTGTAAGTGTATTTAAAATGAATTTTTATATATGAAATTATTTAAATTTAAGTTATATATATTTTTTAATACATGGGCATTTTGGTCATTGTTTATTTATTTTATTCCATTTCAATGTCTATTTCTGTCTACCAAACATACTGTAGTAATGATTCATTTCATTCCGTGAAAGTAACCAAACATGCTGATGGAATGGTAATGAACTATTCAATTCCTTTGTCAATTTCATTCCTTCGTCTATTTCATTCCTTTATCATTTCTTTTCGTCCAACCAAACAGACCCTTAATGTCTTGGTTTAAGTCTTATAATTGATAAAGTGTTGATTTAAAAATAGGTTTACGGATGTGAGTTATGTTGTACAA
Source organism: Dittrichia graveolens (assembly GCA_038502395.1). Lineage (NCBI taxonomy): Eukaryota > Viridiplantae > Streptophyta > Magnoliopsida > Asterales > Asteraceae > Dittrichia > Dittrichia graveolens. The sequence goes on from JARJIL010000004.1 coordinate 95,201,144, forward strand.
AAATATATCACCCAACAAAAAAACTAAAAAAGGAAGAAATAAATCAAGGAGTGTGTCGAGGGGTCAAACGGCCGGACAACGAATGAATTGTAGTGTGCTTGTAATAGGTATCGATTTATTAAAGAAATCACAAAGCTGATCAAGTTCAGTTTAAGGGGAATAGGAATGGAAGAGGGATGAAAGCGGGTGAGATAGGGGGTGACACACCATGGCCAAGTAGTAGAGAAGGTTGGATAGTAAATACCATATGGTGGTGAGTAAATGGTGATAGTTTCTATCTCTCCCTCTCTCTTATATTTTAATTTTTAATTGTTTAATATGTATTATTTGGGTTCCAAAAAAGCGTGATCATGACACGATTAACTAATGAATTAAGTGATTTAGGGGATCACCTTTTTCATTCTATAGTACATCATATAATCAAGATGGAAAGGCATGATAACAAGAGTCTGAAATTAGGGAGTTGATTTGTACATAATAAAATTTCTCTATAAACAACGGGTATATGTGGTTAATAGCATATGGTATAATTTGATAATGCATGAAGTTGTTATATATGACTAATTTTGTTATGTACGGATCATTACCCTTGAAATTACCACATGGGGTGAGTAAGTGGTGATAGGGGTGTCAATGGGTCGGATCTTGGTATAGATCCGATCCGATCCGCTCCATTTATATGATCCAACGGGTCCAAAAACTAGATCCATTGACCCAATAAGTGATCCAATAGGCCGATCCATTTAGTTGGATCACTACATGGGTCGATCCAAGATCTGTCTGGATCAATGCATTTAATATTAAATTACAAATTTATTTTAACAACCACCAACCATCATCAATATATTATTCACCACCCACCCTCACCAACATCGCCACCATTGCCGTCGCCACCGTCATCACCACCTCTGCCCACCGTTACCACCCCTACCATCCGTCGCCTCCCGTTGTTGCCTCCATCACCCGCCTCCGCCACCACCGCACCCCCACCGCCGCCACTCCCACCACCATTGTTACCGCCGCCGCCGTCGTCTCCACCGCCACCAACACAGCCGCCGCCGCCACCGCCATCCTAGGTAGACTGTAGGGCGGGAAGGGTGGGGTGGGGTAGGGGTAGGGTAGGATGAGGTAGCGTAGGGGTGGGTAGGGTGGGTGGGAGGGGTAGGGGAAATATGTGATTACTTATTATATAAATAATTAATATTAAATGAGTCGATCCGAGTCAAGATTCAATAGTAATTGATCTGATCCAAATCCAATTAAATGGATCTACATGTTATTGGATCTGATCCAAATCCAATTAAATGGATCGACGGGTCATGTCAGATCTTTAAAAGATCCGATCCGATCTGCTTCATTGACAGCCCTAAGTGGTGATTGTTTATGGGTCCAATAGTTTACGTCTCTCCCTCTCTCTTTTATTTTTAATTTTTATATAACTTTTGATTAGTTAACATGTATTATGTAGGTCCGAGAAAAAATGATCACATGAGGATTAAATGATAGAATTGAGTGATTGTGGGGATCACTAGTTTCACTCTAAAATGCATCATACAATCATGATGGAAAGACAAGATAACAAGAGCCTAAAACTACTTTAAAGCTCATACAGCCTTTGGTTTCTTAAAGAAGCTAATCAACTCTAAGTTGAACATGTTAATTACAGTATTTGAAATTTTGAAGAACTTTAAACAAGATGAGACAAAATAGCAATCAACTCAGAACTATACATATATATGATGCATCCTAAGCTAATCATATTAATTAATTAGCTTTTAACAACCACAAATTATACATACTTTCAACAAGCTGGACCTCCTAAATTGTGCTTTTAAAGGCAAGAGTAGTTTTATAAACCCAAATGAAGATTGTTACAACAATTAAGTCTCTAAGCTTGAGATTATAGTTTTAAACAGATTTAATAATTTGATCGCATCTGCATGCTAAGCTAACCACCTAAAATTAAATTATACACAAATTAAGGTGCTATAAACTAATTAATTTCAAAATATTCTATAAACACTAAAATATATTTCTACAAACTATTTCATAATTCTTAGTTGTATATGTGTATGTATAACTAAAATAGAATATCATGATGACACGTGTTATTAGTCATTCTTCTATAGTGACACCTCTCACGGTTTTAGAACTTTAAAACATAATTAAGAAGTTTAGTTTATCATATTTATATTATATATATATATAATATGTGAAAAATGATTTCTCGCACAAATTCTTTAATTGGAATATTAATTTTCAAATTTAGTCTTTAATCTATTTAAGAGTGAACCAAGAAAATGCATTTTAATTCTTTATTATTTTTAATAATAATATGACTTAGCTAGTTTTATTTTGTTTTAAATTTATTAAATCTGTAACAAACATATGTATGACATATTTTTCTCATCTACATATTTAAGGATATTATTGTCCAAACACATATTTTGTCATGTACTCATGTATGACAAAACCTTATTTTGTACAACAAAAATATCAAAATGGTCTATAAGAAAAATATCTTTTAAGCACTTTGACTATTATATATTTACATTTAAACTTAAAAAAGTTTACATATAAGTATATGTACATTTAAACTTAAAATGTTTACATAAACTTATATCTTATACCATTAGCTACCAATAATATCAGATACAAGCTAGATACATAAAATGAACAAAAACTATCTATAACTGTGCAAGACACCACCAATAATCTTGTGTGTATCTATATACGCATGTATGTATGTATGTATGTATGTATGTATGTGCGTTGTGTGTGTTTACTGACCCCAACCAATTGTACACTGACTTCTTTCAATAACGAGAAGCCAAGGATATGCAGTTTAAGCCAATAAACTTATATTCGATTCCATTGTGCGTGCATAGATGATAACTTGAATCACATGTTTCTACACGTCATTCCTTTGACAATTTCTATTTATTTATTTAAAAAAAATAAAGAATTAATACACTTTAATTATTCAGAATCTTGTCACATGAATCTCTTTTTCTTCCTCCAACTTTGTCCCCATTTAATTTCTCTTCTAAATAACTTCAACAACTTAATTAAGAGAGAGGTCAGGTGATTGAAAATTTTCATCCACTTTATAGACCACAAGTTTTCACTGGATTAAAATAATATAATATAAATATGTTCGCATCAAAATACAATAAAAATATTGAATGCTTCATTTTGTTATGAGTTATTAATATAGGATTATTATAGGGTTGTTAATATGCAAAAAACGAAAAACTTACAACTAGTTTTTTAATTGAGAGAGAGTGTTTACTCTAATGAGCATGGTGAGGGTGAACGGTGTGGACTGTGGAGGCTGATGGGAACACCACCCGATGGATAATTGGCCCCTCTTATATTTACCTTGTCAAGAAATACACGCCGATGAAAGATGGAGTGCATGTATCTGTCTCTCACGTCCATTTTTATTTTTTTAAATAAAAATGGTTGGTAAACTAGTGTCTTAGAAGAGAAAATTTCGATGTGAAGTTGAGGTGGACATCAGGATCTTTGGGTGATTTTTTAATTCACCCTAGAAGCACCTTCTATGAGCTTTTAATTCTAAAACTGATTGCTTAAAAGAAGCTTCCGACTCTGCTAAAACAAAATATTCCTCATACCCGAAAACATCCTCGAAAATCATCCTAAAATGCATGATTTTCTAAAAGTGAGTTAAGGTTGTGTGGTGTACATCGGCTTTTTTCAGAACTGTTAGACCACCCGCATCGGTCCCTTACCCGATGTTGGGTTGGCATGGAACCCAATGGGAACACCAAAACACCCAATTGGGTTGATGGTGATAGGGTACTACACCGGGTTTTCAAACGTGATTGCTTTTATTTTTTTTTTGTTTCTTCTCTCACAATTTAATATATATTTTTTATTAATATTTAATGTGGGTTGAAGAGGGTTGGATGTGGAGGTTTGTGGGTTTGATAAGGTTGAAGTTAAAAGATGATTTGAATGTTGATGTGGCATGATGTAATTCTGCTTTGAGTTTTGTTAGGCGCATTAATTGATCTCATGAGTTGCATTGATTCTAGTTCGGTGTAAGTAATTCATGATCCCATACTGAAAAAGTAAACAACTTAATTAAGATATATTTATATATGAGTTATATTCAATAAAGTCCATTTAAAAAACGTACTAAAATTTTAATATTCAATCACAGGTGATTCAGTATACAATCAAATGTGATTTGTACAAGCATCACATGTGAATTACGAAAATGCCACAACTCCACCCAAATTTTTTCTGGATCATTGAAAACATTGATCCAAAGACTAAAATTAGTCCCTTAGGACTATGAATTAATTATGAACTATATTAAACATTCTTTATTTATATATTATAATCATCTTGTTAATGAAAATTCAAACGAAATACATTTTTCAATTTGGTGTGGGTTCAAAAGACTTTCACACTGGGTTCACTTCATTGGCCCAGCCCCAGCGACAAAAAGCCCGGTTCAATTAGGTCTGAAAGTTGAAATCAGTCCAAACTTCTTATCAAAAAGCCTGGTTAGGCCCAATCTCTTAATATTTTTTATAAGTTAAATTACTTTTTAAGGGTGGACTATGGTATGGTTAGGACCACCAGGCCTAATTGGGACACCTTTTTGAAGCGTTAGAAACAGTTAGGCCCAGTCTTTGACCTCTTGTTAGAGGTGAACAAAAACGGTCTTGGACTCTTTCGGGGTCGGTACGGTCTCGGACGTTCGGTCCTTGCGTAAGATCATTCGATTTTTAGGTAGTCCGGACTTTTTTCGGATGAGTCCTCAACTAGACCGGTCCGACTTCGGTCTAAACCTGTCCAGTTTTCGTTCGGATATTTTTCGGCTCGGTTTAAATATTTCTAGTTTTATATTATAAATTTCGGTTAAGACATTTTCGGTTTTCGGTTCCTTTTCATTAATATTTTTGACAATTAAATTGAAAAAAATCGCAAGTTATAAATATTTATAAGTTGAAAAGATATGTTCGTCTTTTTGAAAATTTCAATAATTGTGCATTTGTACGAAATAAAATTACATATTTTTGAAAAAAAACTAAAATGTTCTTCGAAATTAAATTACATATTGTTCGAAATAAATAATGTGACAAAGTTGAGAGAATAATATAAAAAATATGTAGAAAGAAGTTTGGTGTAATGAAAAATGAAAGAGATGGTGAGATATTTATAGGGTATTTGTTAAAAAAAACTAGCGGTTGGGACTAGTTCGGACCGATTCGTTTTTAGGACCGGTTTAGACTATTGGACCGGCTTGGTCCAGACCGAATTTTGGACCGGTTCGTGGTGGTTCTCTCCTCCGGACCGGTTTGAACCGTGAACCGGCACGATGGTCTAGGACTGGTTTAGTACCGATCCGGTCTTGACGGTCTTCATCGGACTGGTCGGACTAGTCCTATTTATTCACCTCTACCTCTTGGTATAGGTGTCGATTCTCAAACCATAGCCAACTGTTAAAGCAAAGCGTATCTGGAGCTAGCTTCTTCTTCGGTCAGGATAGAAGTACCTACAAAATGAGCACCGGTTAGCCTCGCCACAAGCTTCAGCTCGTGACCAACCTCCGGTGTGAGAGTAAGTACTCGAGTGGTGGAAAATTATGGGAACAAATGAGTGAGAGAATTTAGAGAGAGAAAGTGATTAGAGAGAGAGAGCTTAGAGAAGTGAATGCTTACAAGGTCATTGAGTGAGGTATTTATAGAGTTTCACAAGGTCCTTGTCCAATGGTCCTTATCCAATGTTTAGCCAGCTGGACCAGCCAGCTGTCCTGATAAAAGGGTACTTTTCTGATAGTTGGACCAGCCAGCTGTCTTGATAAAAGGGTACTTTTCTGATAGCTGGACCAGCCAGCTGTCCTGATAAAATGGTACTTTCCTGGCAGCTCTGTTGTACTTTTCTGATAACTCTGTTGTACTTTTCTGATAGCTCTACGCCTACCTCCGGCTCGAAGGTTGGTCAGGTACATGCATCGTCTTCTGAGCTGGACTTACCTCCGGTTCGGACGTAGGTCTGGTACATGCATCATCAAGTCCCCCAGTTTAGTATGATGTGGTTCTTGCTACATCATGCTAGACTCTAACTCTTCATGCTGCTATTCTTTGATGTGTCCTTATCTAGTCTCGACCAACCTCCGGATCGAAGGTTGGTTAGGTACATACCTCATCAAGTCCCCCATTCTAGTACGATGTAGTTTTGGCTACATCATGCTAGACTCAAACTCTTCGTGTTGCCATTTTTCTATTTGGGAATGATATGTATTTTTTACCATTTTTCTCTTTTCTCCTTTCTGTCATTTTTTTCTCTTTTTTCTCTCTTTTTTTTTCTTTTTTTAGATGCTCTTTGTGCATGCTCAATATTCCTTTTGTTGTATATGGTATCATGAGTGCGAACTTGCTAGGTTCGGCTTATTCGGGCGTCTTTTCGACGTTCCGAAGGTACGATCCTGCTTAGCTTATCCCTCTGATTTTATGTGCCACTCTTATTTTGGGATGTGTTAGCATGTCAGGTTCGGTTTTCCTGTAATAACAGGTTTACGGATGTGTGGGCAGAGTCCTACTCGTCCGAATTTTACATAATTATTTATGCTCGTGTCACCCGGTTTAGGTACGGAGTCGCGATCCCCGGTTTTCTTCTGTTAGCCGTTCAGACATAACAGGAAATGAGAACTTTCTGTTCTCGGGTATGGAGTTGTAAGCTCCGGTTTTCTCTACTATGCCTTTCCGTCATAGTAGGCTTACGAACTAGCAAGGTTCGGTTTGGTGCCCGTGTGTGCTTGTGTTATTCACAGTGTTGTATTTGACATGTAAGTCTGTAGTAGACAAGAGTATACGTAGTCTACAAAAGCATTGGCTCGTTGGCCGTGTAAGAAGGTTCCATTGGCATCTAGAACAACGATCCTTTGTCTGCACACATGGGGAGTTTTCCAAAAAGGAAATACCATGGTTTGTTTGTGCTATTTTGAGATCGGCCGATGAAATTCTATTTATCAGTGTTCCAATTTATGATATGTTGCTGGCTGAAAGTCAACTTTGACATAAGATATATCGGTCTATCGGACATGTTTATCAAACCACCTCAATTGTTCATGTATGTATCTTCCTGAGAATAGACATAAAAATGAAAATTTCTTTTTCATTTGTTAGATACAATATATTAGTGACAAAGGAGGTAATATATTACTTCTCATACAAGACTTAATACGTTTTTACTTTATCTTTTCAAAACATATTGATACAATACCACTGTGGTCTCTTAGTTCAATAGTACTAATTCAACGGTACTATTCAACTCAAATGAGTTAGTCCTTTATATAGTTACATGCACAAGTTTCCCCCTTTTTTATAAGTTTTAAAACCATCATGAGCTTAAAATCATTCTAATGCACTATTCGAGATATAAATGGAGAATAGTGTCCTATGTATAGTGTCTAGACGTCCTGGTGTTGTCCAAATATTAATAATTAGAAGCATGTAACTTGGTTTAGTAGCATAATTATATAAGATGATGGTTGAAAGATGATGACTAAATTAGGATTGGTGTTTAAGACTTAGTAATGGATATTGTGACCCGTAGGCTTGCGTCTTAGAAATCTTGTGTGTTTTTTTTACTACTAAAAAATGAAGGTCAAATGGTTGTTCCTTATGTAGTTTAATAATCATAGGTTATTGTTGTTGATTCGTTTGGATAAGTCATATATTTAAATTGTTTCACGGGAAGGTGTTGGTGTACATCTTTTAGATTAACATTTGGTTTGGCTAGCTCTTCTAAAGCTTAAACTTGAATCAACCTCATGTTGAATTGGCAAACAAAGAAGTGACAACACTTAGGTGAGAAACATTCGAAGAGTCACAAAGGTAACATATAAATGTTTTAAATATTTGTTCTGTTGAGCACTATTAACATTATAATCATTTGAGTGACTAGATAGATAATTTGACTTCTATTATACCAGTTAAGTTATTGGAGTCATAATCTTTACTTTGTAGAGATGCCAATGATGCTTCTACTGTGAGGTCTTCTTGTGTCTGGTAGGGTTTGTTTTGTCTTTTTATGTTAGAGTAAAAGATGTTATTTAATAACTAAATTGTAATGATCCGTAAATTTTATTAGTTTTTTATTCACGTAAACTGATACTATTATGATATTTGTTTCAAGGACTTTGAATATTTGTACCTTCATGAGTAATTACTAGTGATGAGTTATAAATAGCTTTAATTGTGAGTAGAAATTATATATTATGAAATGTGATAAAATCTTAGTTCTTAATAATTCTCACTTCTATTTTTGTAATATCTTTAAGGATAGATTGTAAGTTGTAGATGGAATCAAAATATCTGCTGGTTTGAAATTATACGAATGGTCACTCTACCTATTTTGCCAACCCACTTCCATATTTTATTATTGCACTCCGTAACTAAAGCGTCAAATTATTATCTTTAGTGCTTTCCAACTCAAAAGAAATACTATCTCCATTATATATCAATTTGCGTTTCGTTAATTTTGTCACATTGAGGAGTTTTTTTTTAGGAAAACATAATGATTGAGCTTAAGGTTGGTTATAGAAGGAAAAAGCTTAATATAGGTAGTGTTGAACGAAGTGTTGAAAGGTAAGGAATTTATAAATTTTAGTTCTAAGTTTATGTGTAAAGTTGTGAGATGATCATTTATATGGGTTTGTTGTGTTTAAAATGACCAAACTTATGTTTATAAGATTTGGTTTAAAGTTTGCACAGAATTGGAATTGATTTGGTATGAAAGTTGCAAGTTTTTAGCCCGAAATTCGTAGTCAAGTTGGTGCTATTCGGAGTCTTTTTGGCAGATTCATGAATGTTTTGTAAAAATTGTATAAAGTCAACCATTTACTAGATAAAGACGTATAATATATAATTGGAAAGATATGAATGTCTACTTTCATTCTTATTTTGACAACAAAATCTGGTTCGAACCTAAGATGGTTAAAAAGTCAAAATACCACCAAGGGGTCTAAGTGATGACATAATTTATCATATGTAAACTAAGGTTTTAATTTTGTTGGATAATAAAACCTTTTTTAGAAACCGTGGAATTATTGATTATTGAGTTGACAAATTTAAAAGTACGTGATGTCCCATAGATCGTTTAGAGCTTTGATCAAATATGTTGTTCGTTTAGGATATTATAGAATGTAGAGTATTTACAAATGTGTCCAAAGTTGTATTATATTTTGAATGTTAAGACTATCAAACTAATCCAGTAACCTTACTAGGATATATTGAAATCTAAAGGATCAAGAAAAAGGTTAGGAGTCCGGTGACTCATACACGGGACTAACGAAATGGTATTTGAAACTTCTGGACCGAGGTGAGTTCGATGGATTTTAAAACCAAGTACATAGACAAAACCTATTTTTGTAAGGTTTGATTAATATGATAAATACGGAAATATGTCATATGAAGTGGTTGTGATTTATATGGTTGTATTTGTTGTACATGTTTAACTATGAGGTTATTAATTGGTATATTACATGCAAATGGAAAGTATATATGATTGTATGCTGCCTTATATGATGGTTTATATTGGTACTTCGCATGTACAAGAAATTAGATGATATAATGTAGTTATAATGCTCAAATTTGGAAATGTTAGGAATGTATCATAAATATAGGGGTGGCCAAAATAAGTTTGCATAAACACTCCATGAGTCGATGTAACCATGTTTGGAGTCTAAGGATAGTCGCATTCGGTGTTCGTAGTTGGGTTTTTCGAAAGGTGATATACCAAAAGGATCTTGCCTTCCGATCGAGCTACTTGGCCTCTCATCTTGGTAGTCAAAATTTATAATGTCAGAAACTATATAAGTCATTCTATATTTATTTGGTACACTTCTTAGAAGATAGTATGATGGGCGTGGTAGTAACCTTAACTGCTCATTTATAGATTTACAAGCCTGCTAGGTATTTGATGACCTTTTAGGTATAAGTGCTAGATATATACAGAGTAGCGTGGTTTCTGGATAACATTAGCAACACGTACGTAAGTATGAAAGAATGCTAGATTGTTGTAGTGATGTATGGCAGCACGTGCAGTCATGTGCAAAGTATTATGTGATAAGGGGTTAATGGCGGATGCCTCCGTCAGCACTTATATTTAAACGACAGCACGAGATACATGCTTAGTCGTAGTAGCAAAAGTATTAACCAAAGTACACTTGTTCATACATCGGGAGTCTAGCCACGGTTGATGCATAGGTTACTTGATCCATGTCTATTGATGTGAATTATGGGTTTACGGGATTGGGTCTTGTATACGGTGGGACGAGATACCTTCGGGTAGAATAAATATCTTGGAGTGATATTTCTTGGATAATGTTTGATCAATGATCTATAATTTATGTGTAATGTTGTATGGACGTAGCATTGTAGTTTATATTTGGTTATAACTCTCGTTATTTGATGAGGTGCTATTTTATGAATTAAAGACTTCGGTTGCTAAATTCTGTTGATAAACCAAAATGTTTTTGTGAATGGAAAATTTTGGTAATTACGGTCTTACATAAAGTGAGGTGGTGATTGTCTTTATAGGTTGACTGGCCGGGTGATTGCCTTTCGTCGTTATGTTATCTCAAGACATGGAGACGGGTTGAGCTTGTCTTAGTTTCTTCTATTTCTTATTCATTTTCTTCTTTTATGTTTTGATATGGCACTAGAAGGAGGGTGTATATATCAAATCAATTCCTCGACCATCGCCTATGGTTACTTATTAAGTGCATTTATAACAATAATTGTTTTAAAAGTTGTTTCTGGAGCTAGATTAGACTTATGTTGAGCGAACCTCTGGTTCGGATAAATGTTCGAGAGAGCGATCTTTGAAAACTATATATACCAAGAGTACCAAGGGTAACTATTGTTATGGGTATAAGCATAAGCTAGACATGTAGTGGAGGTCAATTTACTAAAGATCAGAGTATTTTTAAGGAAACCCGAAGGTTCAAAGATGGTTTTGGAACTCTTTATATTTCTAGCTTAGAGTGGCAAATTAAAGATAATGTTTTTATAGTGTGCCACAACTATAGGACCTTCAAATGTTTTTCTTGATGAGGTGCTCTTTATATCTAGAATCTATAAATTTATTATTCACTTTACGCGTTTATAGCTTTTGGTGTTTAAGTTTTTAAAGAAGTGTGGTTTAGCAAGGATGAGCTTCAGGAAAGACGAGCTTTGGGGTGGGTCATCATCTGGGTTAGAATACAACTCTAAGCATATTGTTCATAGGTGGTCTTAGAATAATGTCATTATCGTGTAGGCTACTAAAGGATACAGAAGCTTTAGGAATCATCACCAAAACAAGTTGCGTGGAATATTAAGGTTCCTCTAACTTGTGGTTTGATGGTTCAGCTAGCTAAAGGATGCTGGGAAACGCCATGCCGAAGGTGTCGATACTAGGAGTTCTAGTGATGGGCCAGTGTGTCAGGATGAATAAGAAACAAATAGTTATGGACCCAACATACCAAGGTTATGGACCATGAAAAATTAGCCGGAGGTACGTTAAGCAACTGAAGAATGTTAAGATATTAAAGACGCTAAGATACCGAAGGATGTTAGTGATTATACCGAAGGACGGTAGTTCGAAGGTAAAAGCGAAAGTTTATTTGAGGCGGAAAATTCGTAGAGACTAAGCGCCAAAGGTTATGGACCTCACGTGATCAACCGAAGGTAGTAGTTCCAATTAGGTTATCTCCTCTAGTTTGAAAGTTTGGAAGAGGCACTTCTTTCATATAGATCCTCTGTAGTCCTATCAAGATGATTTGAAGATATAAAGGCTACTTGTGTTCGTAATGTTAAGGTCTAAAAGGGTCTAGATTTAACCGGTTTGAAGGAGTATTGACTCTGGTTAGTTGAATGCGAGGTCATGTGGACAAACGCCCGAATTTAAAGTCTAGACTAAAGTTTTTAGAGGATTTACTGATAAACATTATTTTTCTTCTCCCTTCATGTGTATTGTATGTGTGTTGAGGTTTTCTATTTTGAGTATGATTGTTTATTGACTTTTCTTTAAAATGGGTAGCTTGGATTATATCATTTTGATTTTCTAATCAAACATTACGAGCAGGTAAGGGTGGTGGTCAACGCTTATTTTTTTATTACTTAATGAAAGTAGTATCACTTTTGCTCCGGGCCCATTATATGTTCGAGATTTGAACCTTGGTTCAAACTTTTCTTTGTTTCAGATTTCATTCTTTGAGCCAAATTTGTTTGTAAGTGAGGAAGGCACTAGTGTACGGAGTTTTGGAACACAAACGTTTATGTGTAAGGTCCAATCAACAGGTTGTTTCGGAACACTGACTATTTTATCACCAATTATTTTACCTTCTTTTGTTGATATACGAGTCTTGCTCGTTTATATTTTCTTTGGGTGTATATGTATGAGCTAGGGTTAGGGAAGAAGTTAGGGTTTATTAATCGGAGAAAAGTTGAAAAAATCTTTATTAAAGTGCATTACTTTTTATCCTCTGGATTTGAAAATTAAAGGTAATGAGTCTTCTGTGTGTTCGGATCTTTATAAGAATGAATTATCTTATTCTTTCTTTTATTATGTTTAAGAAAGACCGGAAGAATATGGAAGTAGCATATGCTGAAGCGACAAAGATGGAGGTAACTCTAGGTGGGAGCGATGAAGGGTGATGGTACCTCCGGGTCAAAGCAACAAAAGAAGCGGGTGCTAGATCGGACGAATATTGGGCTACACAGTATATACGCTTACCAATGATAAGAAGAAGATTTATGTGAGATCAGACGGGGATGGAGATATCAGGTCTAGATTTTTGCATTATAATATGCATTTATATGTTATTCTCGTCTCTAGTTGTGTATTAGTTTGCATTTGTATTCTAATGTGCAGGAAGTGTATATATATATATATATATATTTATGGTCATGAATTCGTCATGGAAATAGCTACAAAAGCTTCATTATTTATGCTCACGGTTGCCCTTTTAATAGAACTCTTAAAGAACTTCCTTTTGATGGTTTTATCCATCATGTAGGTCTGGATTCATGGTCACAATTATAATGAATGAGTTACATTTACAAAGTAAGATTCACTATTAATAAACAATATCATGCGGGTATCATTTGAGGATGAATGAGTTTCAAACAGATTCATGGCAACAATGAGGATAAATGGGTTTATTCCTTATCTAGGTCCAGATTCATGGTATTAGAGCAAGTGTCATCCATATTAATAAACAAGATCATGCATGCATATCATAAACAAGGTCCTATAGGTATTATACACATTATAAACAAGGTTCAATTTTGATACTTAGTAAGATAGGTATCATGCGAATCATAAACAACATGCAAGTATTATGCATATCATAAAGAAAGCTCTATATGTGCATATCATAAACAAGGTTCTGCAGGTATGTGCATATCATAAACAAGGTTCTACAGGTATGTGCATATCATAAACAAGGTCTGCATAAGTCATATAGTAAAATAGGTTTGATACTTAGAACCTGTGATATGGACGAATGGAGCAGTTCGTGATCAACCTTGTCGATGGTTGGTTCGAAGCTTCGGACCAAAACATTAGCTTCAGAATAGTTTGTAGTTGCACCAGACGAAGGTTGAGTAATCCTGACCTTGCAGCCGGAGGACAGTCTTTGTACATGGATCGGACAAGAGGCCTGAGCTAATCTTCCTTTGTCTAGACCAACCTCTAGTCTGAAGGTTGTGATATTGCAGTGACAGAGTCCATTTAAGGATTACCGAAGGTTATGATCCGGAGGAACTTCGGACTCAAGTACGAGCTTCAAAGTAGTTTGTCTTCAATCTTTATCAGTGATTAGTTCGGATCTTCGAAATAAAGCACGAGCTTCAAAACAAGGGCATGAGTGTAGGAGCATGAGAGCTTCGGAGCAAGGGCGTGAGCTTCAGAGTAGTTGATAATTTGGCCGGACGAAGGCCTGTTGAACGACTGCTGAAGGTGGTCCTCTGAAGGAACTTCAGACCTGAGTATGACATTTTTATGTTGGAGCCGTATTCATGCGGGCAACAAACACGGTCCCATGGATGGCGCCAATGTTGAAGCAAAGCGTATCTAGAGCTAGCTTCTTCTTCGGTCAGGACAGAAGTACCTACAAAATGACCACCAGTTAGCCTCGCCACGAGCTTCAGCTCGTGACCAACCTCCGGTGTGAGAGTAAGTACTCGGGTGGTGGAAAATTATGGGAACAAGTGAGTGAGAGAATTCAGAGAGAGAAAGTGATTAGAGAGAGAGAGCTTAGAGAAGTGAATGCTTACAAGGTCATTGAGTGAGGTATTTATAGAGTTTCACAAGGTCCTTGTCCATTGTTTAGCTAGCTGTCCTGATAAAAGGGTACTTTTCTGATAGCTGGACCAGCCAGCTGTCCTGATAAAATGGTACTTTCCTGGCAGCTCTGTTGTACTTTTCTGATAACTCTGTTGTACTTTTCTGATAGCTCTACGCCTACCTCCGGCTCGAAGGTTGGTCAGGTACATGCATCGTCTTCTGAGCTGGACTTACCTCCGGTTCAAACGTAGGTCAGGTACATGCATCATCACCAACCATTGATGATGTTAACCTAGTTTTAACTAATTAATCTATATCAAAATATCAAATTTATATTGAAAATTTCATATACATTCTTATAAATTATATTTATATTCTTATAAATATTAAAATTACATCAATATTCTTCTAAAACTTTTAAACTCTTAATAACATTTAAATACTTATTCTAAACACTCTTATCTATATTAATATTCTTTTAAAACCTTTTAAACTCTAGTCAAATAAGAAATTAAGGATATTCTTCCTTGCCACTAAGTTTGAAACACAACAATGAAGCAACAACTAAGTTAAAGAAAGTATATATGTTTGGCGCTTGTTTCAGTAGAACTCATAAACTCATAATATTCATTGACAGGATTACGAATTAATTCAAATAAGGATATTTTAATAACTTTATGTATAAATCTTTTTTTATAGATAATTAATATTAAAATGCTTTGATTATATTTAGATAAAATATCTCCGTATAAAACTTATAATAAAGATGATTCATTACATCTTGGTATACATAACCTTTAAATAAAATTTATACACACATAATTTACAAGTTTTGCAAAGAAAATACATGAAATTTCTCAATTTATTTATATTACGAACGTTAGAGGTCAAAAACCATTTACGAAGGTATCGATATCCTATTTTAAAGACTTGTTGTAGATATAAGCATAAAAAAATTAAAATATATACTTTCTCCGCAGACAACACTCCACAAAACTCTACTAAATATTTTCTATTTATAGGGTTTAATGAATCGGAAAAAAAATCGGTAATAATAATAATAATAACAACAACAATAGTCGTACGACACAGAAATTACGGTCCAAAACCAAAACTTCTATACAATGATTAACAACCAAATAGCTAACTAGTAATTAATATCTTGATCATACGTGGTTTCAAGCCATTAACCCATCAAACTAACTATTTAACTAATTAACCAACCTTCGGGGCGTTACATAAACTAAACATTAAGTTTTTAACAAGTCTATTGAATAAACTAATAATAAGTATTCTAAATAAAACCAAAATATCTTTTACAGGGTAAGGAGTGACGGATGTGAGTGGTGATTCTCATTCTTTACAATGTGATTGTGCTCCTTCTTCAATGTAATTATACAATGCGAGGAGAATCACTTTAATAATTTGACTATTTCTTTTAATTTTTTTTAGCGGATGTAATGATATGATAAAGTATGGATACAGTATGATATATGTATGAATACCAATGTAATGTTGATAAAAGCTCACAACTCATTGTGATAAATGTAGAGGTATGAAACACTCACTCTCCTCTTAATATATTCTTTTATGATTTATCATTCAATGTGAGAATTCTCATGATGGGTTTTTGCTTCATGATTGGCTTTCTTTTCTATTTTAAGAATTGAATGTGTAGAAACCGTGCAAATCTATTAATGAATTCAATATTTTATTATCTAATAATGTAATGTAATGGTGTGATGAACTACAACTATAATAATACTGCTAAGTGATTGCCAATGTAAGAAAGGAAAACTAACATAGTAACATGATATTGACTGAGTTTAAACCCACTCTAAAATATACAGATCCAACAAAGATATTCTAAAAAATAATAATAAAAACCATCGTCTACTTCATCACTTAATAAAGGCTATATAAAAAGATGAGAGGAAGAATGTTTAAATAGAATATGACATACATTATAAATTATAATATAATATAATTAATTAATATAACATAGAAAAATAATACAAATAATAACATAAGTTATCACTATATAGACCCAAAAGAATGTCACGCCGCTAGAAAATGAGTAGTAGAATGGGGGATGACTCCGCGTGCGTGAGTTCCCCGTTTTGTCCTATTGCGGCTGGAAAGCCTGAGATAAAGTTTACAAACATACATACAGACTGCTTCATTCACTCTACAGTGCGCCTTTCCTATCTCTCCCCTCCTCCCACCCCTGTCTTCAGTGTCTGCGTAGAGCGTCACTGCTTCTATAGAATTCGAGTATTTCAGAGGGATATTTCACGTAAAATTGAACCCAAAAACTCCATAATCATGACACCTCACACCACTATTGCTCTTGTTTTGCTCATCAAATGCCTCGCAACCATCATCATCATCATCTCCGCCGACTCACCTCTGCCTCCATTTTCATGCCATCACTCAGCATCTACACCGCCGTCATACCCGTTCTGCAACCTCACTTTACCCATTTCACAACGCGCTCACGACGTCGTTTCACGCCTTACGTTAGACGAGAAAGTGTTGCAGCTCGTCAACGGAGCACCGGGGATTCCTCGCCTTGGAATCTCCGCCTACGAGTGGTGGTCGGAGGCGTTGCATGGTGTTTCTAGGCACGGAAAGGGTGTCAGATTTAACGGAACCATAACCGCCTCCACTATGTTTCCTCAGGTTATTTTAACGGCGGCTTCTTTTGATCCACATCTTTGGTATCGGATTGGTCAGGTCAGTTCGATTATTCCGTTATTCATGAGTTAAATTAAGTTTTTTATTTTATTTTTATATTTGATTGGTTGAAAAATATAAATAAATAACAATGACTCTGATTGTCGTCACCGGTATCACGAGCTCAGTTATAACGAGCTGATCGCAAACAAGACGTAGCAGCAACACACATACCACGATCCGTGAACTCTTAAGTAAAATTAGGATCCATGTTGACTAAATGAATACTTGACTTTTGGTCAAATGCCTTAGGTTCAATCTTGACTAGATAATTAGTTGATCATTGGCCAAATATGTAAACCTATTTCGTTAGATAAATACTAAAAAAGCTTCATGTATTTGAAGACTTAAAGGGTGTAATGTTATGAGTTCTTAATGAATATTTAATTCTCTAGGCAATTGGGAGAGAAGCAAGAGCAATGTACAATGAAGGTCAAGCAAGAGGACTAACCTTTTGGGCCCCAAACATTAATGTATTAAGAGACCCAAGATGGGGAAGATCACAAGAGACATCTGGGGAGGACCCATTGGTTATCGGTGATTATTCGGTCTCATATGTAAGAGGGATTCAAGGTGACGCTTTTGAAGGTGGAAAACTCGACCCAAATTCTGATCATCTTCAAGCATCTGCTTGCTGCAAACACTTTGTTGCTAATGATTTAGATAACTGGAAAACCACTAATCGTTACAACTTTGATGCTAATGTAAGTCCACTTTGCGCGTCGAGTATTAGAAATGTACAATCCAATATTTTAGCGCGTGTTTTTCATGCATTGATGCTTCTACTTTGTGGGGTGGGATATGCAGATCACTCAACAAGATCTAGCAGATACTTACTTACCACCATTTCAGAAATGTGTACAACAAGGGAAAGCGAGTGGGATAATGTGTGCTTATAACCGAGTCAATGGGTTACCTAATTGTGCTAATTACAATCTTTTAACAAAGACTGCTCGCCAAGATTGGAGATTCAAAGGGTACCAATATTTATTTTTTTTCATACAAACATTATGATAAAGCAGAATCTTTCTGACACCAAGATTCTAGCTCCCTAGATGTAATGTTTGTGTGTGTGCTAACTAGTTATGTGATAATAGGTACATTGCATCTGATTGTGATGCAGTTGCCATTATGCATGATGTTCAAGGATATTCAAAGTTACCTGAAGATGCGGTTGCTAGTGTCCTTAAAGCCGGTAATGTATGCATTATCATGTTATAAGCTATCACACTTAACTGTTTTTTTCCCTGGGGTTTTTCTGTATGAATCATATGGTACAATCTCTAATGCATGATATACAAGTCACACTAACATGATAATATCGCTTTGGCCTGTTCTGATTTCTAGTTCCCGAGTAAAGACTCTGGACTTGACTCTAATATTATACAGCTTAATGAGTTTTGTTCGTGTAACATGACATACAAGTTTTCTTAGCATGATTTGGTCTTTGAACCAGTTAATGAGTTTTATTTGCAGGAATGGATGTCAATTGTGGCTCATATTTGAAGAAATACACCAAATCAGCAGTCAAAATGAACAAATTAACAGAAGCAGAAATAGACAGAGCTTTACAGAATCTATTTACAGTCAGAATGAGATTAGGTTTGTTCAATGGGAACCCGAAAACTGGCATCTATGGCAACCTCGGGCGTGCCCAAGTATGCTCTAAAGAACACCAAAGCTTAGCCCTAGAAGCAGCCAGAAATGGGATAGTTTTGCTGAAAAACTCAAATAATATTCTTCCACTCTCAAAAACTAAAACCACTTCAATTGCTGTCATAGGACCAAATGCTAACACCACAGAAACATTGCTCGGAAACTATGAGGGTGTGGCCTGCAAGAACATAACAGTTCTTCAAGCACTTGGGAATTATGTGAAAAGCACAAAGTACCACCAAGGGTGTGTTGATTCTGTGAACTGCACATCTATTGAGATCAATGAAGCTGTGGGTATCGCAAAAATGGTTGATTTTGTGATTCTGGTGATGGGTTTGGATCAAAGTCAAGAAAGGGAGAAACTTGATCGGGTCGAACTGGGCCTTCCTGGGAAGCAAGAGGAACTTATTTCTGAGGTGGCTCGGGCTGCAAAGAGGCCCGTTTTGTTGGTTTTACTTTGTGGTGGGCCGGTGGATGTTTCGTTTGCGAAAGATGATGCGAAAATTGGGAGCATTTTGTGGGCTGGTTACCCTGGTGAAGCTGGCGGGATCGCACTTGCTGAAATCATCTTTGGTGACCATAATCCAGGTGAGCTTGAAGTTTTACTTTTGACATGTTTGACTAGTTTTTTTGTTCGCTTGAATTTTTATTTTACCTGTTTGAGGGTTTGACCAGTTGCATAAAACATGACCAACATAGATATATATTTTTTTTCTCTGCAGGAGGAAGATTACCAATGACATGGTATCCAAAAGAATTTGCAAATGTACCAATGACAGATATGCGAATGAGGCCCGACCCGTCCTCAGGCTACCCAGGTCGAACATACCGGTTCTACAAAGGGAAAACAGTTTTTGACTTCGGGTATGGGCTTAGTTACTCGGCCCATTCTTATAAGTTTCTTTCAGGTCCCAAAAACAAAATTTTTGTTCACCCAACTGAGACATCATGTAACACACCCTCTGGTTACACGTTAGTTTCTGAGGTTGGGGTGAAGTTGTGTGAGCAAGTGAAGTTCACAGTGGTGGTTGGTGTTGAGAACCACGGGCAGGCGAGTAACCACGCGGTGTTACTATTTGCAAAGTGGGGTGGTAAGGATTTAATTAATGGACATTTGATCAAACAGTTGGTGGGTTTTCAAAGAGTGAGGTTAGGAGCAAGGGAAAGAGGTGAAGTTGAATTTGTTGTGCAACCTTGTGAGCACTTTATTAGGGCTAATGAAGATGGGTTGATGGCTATGGGAGAAGGGTCTCATTCCCTTGTTGTAGGGGACCAAGAGTATACCATTGACATTGTATTACAATGATTAGTAAAAAAAAATAGCAAAATGTTATTATCAAAATGTTTTTAGAATGTTAAAGAGTTGTTAAGAAAGCAGTAATTTTTAAAGTACGTCTTCGTTAAAATGTATTTAACTTTACATGTTTTGCTATTATATGTATTGAACTTCAAAAGTTTTTATTATGTGTATCGAACTTTTTAATTTGTTGTTATTGTATATATACTTTTGTAACGTAAAAAAGAAAAAATGTATAAGTTTCCTACATACAATAAGAGGTTTAATACGCACACTAGCGACAAGTTAAATGTACGATACATACAATAGAAAAATTAAAAGTTCGATAACAAAATAACAAAAAAAACGTAAAAGCCGAATATATTTAAAAGAATTTCACCCATTTTTAAAATACGTCCATTTTCTCTACCTGTTCAGTATTTAAAGTAGTTCAACTTTTATTTTCTTCGTAATAAATTATGTGCATATCAATGAAAACAATACTATTTTTTATTTCTCAAAAATATGAATTAGTGAAATATACATACTCTTTTACTTGTCGTGTTTCCCTATCTATCTCTAGTTGCGGCATTCACCAAAAAAGGTAAATCGTAAATTGGGACTTGAAGGTAAATCGTATTTTGAGACTAGGGTGTAATCGTGCTTCACAAATACAACCAAATTGTAAATCACCTAGTAGGTTGAATCGTAAAATACGCAAACAATGGAATCGCAATTCAAGCTGCACCAAATCGTAAGCTGTGCAAAAAGGGAAATTTTGAAAGTAGATCAAAGATAGTAATTTAATTATGACCTAATGATGTGGAAACTGTAAGTGTAAGGGACCGTCGGTAGACACAAATCTTCTGGAAGTATAGTGACTTACATTGACTTTACTCATTATATTAGGATGAAATGTACATGTGTGATTTTGAAGGTGTAACTGATGTGTTTTATATGATGTGAAGGGTTGTCACAATTCGGGCACAGTTAGACATGTGAAACTCTTGGTATGACTTGGATAGTCAACTATGACCCAAAGTGTGAAATCGATGTCAGTGCACTGCTTCGGTATTATGTGATCATGGATGTTGCTTATATATGCATATATGGTGTGATGTGTAAGTTGTGTGCTCACTAAACGATATGCTTACTATTGTTGTTTTATATCTTTTCATGATTTGATCGTAAGAAAGTTCCAGCAGCGTGAAGACAACTCATAAATCACAATACGTTTTCCGCTGTTTATTTTAATAACCATTTGAATGTTGGAAACTATATTATAATTAAATATTGTTAAAGTTTTAGGAACCTGTAAGTCATGTAAACCCAAGTGCCTCAACACGAAATTTTATTGGAATGTTATGGTTGTCGTTTACTCTGATAAAATATATAATTTTTTTAATAAAAAATTGGGCGTTACAAAATCATACTTTACTCGGTAGAGTTGGTTTAGTTTTAATAATTTTAGGTTGTTTTTAAATTTTTTAAATTATTGTAATAGTGGCGGTTTAAGTTTTTTTTTACTTTTAGTATTCTAATATTTTATTTTAATGTGAGTTTTAGTTAGTATTTAAAAAAAATATTAATCTAGTTTTTATTTGATAAATATTATGTCTTTATTGGCCTAAGATGGAGCGAGACGTGGCCCGCATGATCGCATGTTGTCGCGTGTGTCATGTAGCCAAAACCCACCACACCAATACGGGTTTGTGCACTCCGTTAACTGTTCCCGTTGCTCCTTGAGAGGACGTTAGTTTGGACTTTGGCTTGGGTTTACTTCGAACTCAAAGACAGAAAGATTCGGTTATGGTAGTTAACAGATTCTCTAAAATGGCTCATTTCGTGTCATGTGCCAAGACATACGACGCTAGTCAAATTGCAAGGCTATATTTTTCTGAAATTGTAAAGCTCCATGGAGTTCCCAGACTATAACTTCAGATCGCGACGTGAAGTTCGTTAGCCATTTCGGGCGCACACTTTGGAAAAGCATGGGCTTAAGGTTACAATTTAGTAGCTCTCACCACTCGCAAGCGGATTGCCAAACAAAAGTGACAAACCGGAGTCTAGTGAATCGGTTGCGAAGCCTTATCGGGAACAACCCCAAGCAGTGGGACCTCATCCTTGCTCAAGCTGAGTTTGCATATAATCGTTCTGCCAACCACAAAACAAGGAGGGTGACATGGTATGGATTCATCTCCACGTAGAGCGTTTTCCAGCCGGTCGTTTTGGAAAGTTAAAACCCCGTGCAGATGGTCCTTTCGGGTTCTTAAGAAGATTAATGATAATGCGTATAAAATTGACCTACTTGGTCATTATAATGTTTCAGCTACTTTTAATGCGGCTGATTTATCACCATTTGAAGGGAGTGTGGATGAAGTGACAACTTCGGAGGCGGGTCTTTTCCAATCACAGTCTCATATTGGCTGATTATATTCCATTTTAGTTTATCCCTTTCTTATTTAAATAATAAAGATTTTATAAAGAGATTATCTCTATTTATGAATAGTGTATCCCTAATCGAAATCCAAGGAGTATTTTAGCTAGTTTCCTGTTTTCAAGGATGATTCTCTCCATATAAGTAGAATTTTGAGAGTAAACACTTACTCTTTTCAGGATCTCATTCTTTTCCGTGTAGCTTTGACCATTTGAACTGCTGAGTTTTGCATCACATTAGTTGAGAACAGTCCAGCTTTTCAGTTCCAACGTTCACAACATAATACTAGAGCGGTAAACGAACACAAACCGCCTTGTTTGTATTCGTTAATTCACCTGTAGTGGAATAAATAAACAACACAAACAAATAAAGGAACAAATTTTAATATCCATTTTCGTTCGTTTAGAAGTTTAGTTTGTTCGTAATTCGTTTATGTTCGTCACTCTAAATGCTAGACGAGAATAAACGAAAAAAGATTAAAAGATATGCTATAGCCCAAACCAAGGCACAATAGTGAAATACTATGATTTTTTTCAAAACCGGGTGGTGTACTATATTGAATTTTGCAGCGAGCAATACATAGAGAGCGCTATATTTCAAAATGGGCCATATAATTCTCACTGCCCATTATATAAAAAATGAACTGAGTTCCTACATTTATAGTTTAGGAAGAAAAGGTGAAAAAGAAGAAAGGAAAGAAAGGTGAGAACTGTTGATGATGCACGACGATTCCATACACTTTGTCCTTCGTTTTGTTTCGTTTCATCTCAAGCAGATATATACGAATTTTGTCAAATTTTCACGGCATCAATCTGCTTATGAATGCATTCTGAAGATGCTTCGCGGCTTCAGTAACTAAAACATTTCTGTAACAAATCTGCAAAATTAAAAAGAATTGTGTTCCTCATTTTAAACAAGCCGGGATTCAAAATCTACTTCACGCCTGATGGAAAACCATGTTTCGGACCAAAACCCATCTGGCGGGGGGCCCCTTTGAGGCCGGTTATCAAATGGTGCTGGACCGAGAATACCTGAGCTTGGATCATTAGGCATAAGTTTACCATTATTATAAGGTCTTTGAGATGGAAAATTTGAATCTGGTTCTGCTCGCCGCCTTTTTTTCCATGCTTCTAGTTTTGCAGTATCTAAACCTTTGCTAAGTAATGCGGACGATTGACTATGTGTCTCACTTTTAAGACATTTTCCATTTATTTGCTTCGATGCTCCAGCTCCTCCTGCAGCAGCCTCGTTTTCTTGTTTGAGTTTGGAATAAATCTGATGAAGTTTTCCCCCGGATAAATTTGAGAATGTTGAGAAATAGTTCCATAGTCATGTTGTCATTCCTGTCATTATAATGGTATACCGACTTAAAATCAAATGGTATTAAAAGTTTTATGCCTATGAAAAATAAGATATCAAAATAAAAGTCGTGTAGAAGCATTCCTGACAACAGAAAATAAAAACCTTTTCACAAAAAAAAAACTTTTTAATATGTTGTCGCTACAAGTGGTAATTTCGATCCCCATTTACTTATGAACAGATAGATTTGGAATAGCTATCTTTATCTGAACCAAATGAGTAGAATAATACACACACACACAGCTAAAGAAAGAAACAGGTTCAAATTATTAGCCCAAAGAATGCCATAAAGCTTGACAAACTCCTTAACTGTTATTCAGAAGAAAAAAAAGATCATTGTAATAATATAGTTCTCATTAATCAACCCATTCATTTCACCATTTCAACTTTGCTAGTGAATCATGTTTAAAGCACAGGGCATGATTATACAAAGCTAAAAGAGAAAAAATCTTACTTTCTTGTTTAGATGGATTCTCCTCATGGTCAATGACAGTTTGATCAATCCTTCGTCCAAGAAGCTGCAAATAGTTTCTAATTCTTGAAAGCACCTAAAAAAGATTGAACAATTATAAACTCGCTCTAGCTGGGACACGATAAAAATACATTAAAAATTTATAATAACAATTAATAATAATGATGATGATGATGATGATGACGAACCTTTTCTTTAGGAAGATCAGCACTTGTAGTTTGCAACCTGTGAAAACGTTCAAGTGTCTTCTTTTCATTAATCAGCACATCTTCACACCATTCCATCCATTTAACTTCCTTAAACTGTTCATACACTTCTTCAGCGTCTGACATCTCACCTTCGTCTTTAACCAAAGTTTCTTTCATCTGTGCACGTGTCAACTTCAACTTGTTTATCAGGACGGGACCTTTTGGTCTGGAGATCCCGGTTTTAAATATCTCCCTTTGCTACGGGAAACTGGGATATTTGAAAGATGAGAATCTTTCTGTTTTTTAGAACCTTTTCGACCCCCTTTCACCCCTATAGTTTTCCCACCAACAGCAACAAGTTCCTTCAAAATACCATACCAACAACACACATGTCACTTAATAGAAAAACAAGGGCATATTACTTTGTTCACATAGCTGATAAATGAAATTATTTAATCCTTTCCATGCAGAAATCAAAAGTAGTGTGTAGTTGGTAAGAACCATATTGTGTGTGTGAGTATTGTTCTTAACCCAAAATGTATCAGATCAAAAGCAGCTTTACATGTTTGGAGAAAGGATTACAAGCACGTACCATTCAAGAAGTTGAGAAGCCCTTTCTTTTAACTGGGGAGCTCGTGGTAAGAACGTTTCATGATGCTGAAGTTCCACGGGGGCAATTTTCTTCAAAAGACCAAGTTTTTCATTTAATCTGATCTTCTCCCAGTTTCCAAATCCATGATAGTGAATGCCTAATAGCAATCTAGCATCATCCTCTGAAGACATCAAAAGAAAAGTATTAGAATTCATCCATCAATTTCAATATCAAGTACTATAGGTAGCTCAATCAGGTTGGGAAATGGGTCAAAATGGTGTTTTCATTAAGGTTCAGAACATGCTACGACAAAAATCTAAACTTTGAATAAAAAATAGTTAGAAGGTTGTACGCTTTACAAATAGAAATTAGAGATTTTCACCCTGTTTGAAATGTTCAACCAGGTTTCTAATTTAGCTGAAAACTTTAATTTGACCATCACAGTTTGACCCAAATGAGATAAAAACAGCTCATATTGACCCATGAACAAGTAAATGGATCACCCCGGGAAACATGAGGATAACATAACTTACTTTGGTTCCACCCTCAACCTTTAGACCAAGTAGCAGGTTTGAGGTACATCAGAGCCTGAGACTGTGAGACTGGATCATTGTAACGGTTAATCCGTTTTGCTAAAAGTTGAAGCTCCTCAACACGATTTAGTAGATCATCTGCTTTCACTGGAACACCAAAAAAGTCCAACAGAGGTCCCTAAACATGACAGAAGTGTTAGCTCCTCAACACAATTTAATAGATCATCAGCTTTCACTTAAAACAAATATAAAATCAATATATTTAACCAATAAACAAATTAAAAAGCTTAACATTATGACAACCTTTGGGTCCAGACTTCCGACATTAACTGCTTCTCTGCAACCGTCTATCAAAGAATCAAAAAGCTCAATCTGAGATTCTACAGGAGCAGCTTCAAAAGATCCGCCCACTTCTGTGGCAATTAAGCTAATTTGGCTATCTTTACCAAACTACTTGACCTACTTTCAGCACACGCAACACAAACAATTATAGATTTAATTAAGAAACTAATTTGCACTCAAGTATAGAAAGGTTACAAAAAACATGTAAGAAAAAGTCTCACCGCACGGAAAAAACGAGTGGCATCTCTCTTTAGCAAGCTCCCATATGACCATAACCTTACTTGTGCAGAAGCTCCTTCAAGTGGTGGGGACAAATAATTAGATTGATCAGAATTTCGCCTCTTTATGGCTCGATCCTGAGATTCAGCACTCTTCTTTTTCCTTTGGTTGGTCCTTTCAGGTGGGAGGACCTCAGCATAACTCTTGCTGTTTCTTGCAGCTCGAGGGGCTAAAGCTTCCTACATTATAAAAACAAAATTCAATTATATTATTGATCTTGGATAAATTTAGTGAAATGTACAGATAATTAGCCGGTAGCAAAAACAAAGTGAAACAGTCTCATCGTTCTTGATAGAGGTGACAACGGTCAGGATACATCAGGGATCTCAATATAGCTAACTTTTTGTATGAAACATTTTTTGCCCCACATCTCAAAACTTTTCAAAGATAGCCGCTTAAAAAAATTATGAAGGTCGTTTTGGTTCCAATATAGCAAAAGAGTTAGAATGAAAAGGTTATTTATGCAAAAAAACCGAGTGTCTCTTGACTCGTTTGACCAACTTCCTTCTAAGTTTAACTTTTTCTATAAAACCGTTAGACCTCTTTGAGATAAAACATAACACAAAATGGACCCATTCATAAGTGAATGAGTTGACATTGCTACCTCTAATTTTCAAAGAAGAATGGCATACACAAACCTCAGCCTGTGAAACAGCGTCTGGTTTTATCCAACGACTCCAAAAACTTCCATCATCTTCAGCAGAGCAAAAGTTAGCAACCTGAAAACATTGTAGAAGACAACAAATGAGGAAGTAAATCCCAAGATACCACCACCGTATTGTAAAGAGTGACCAGTAAATAACGTCATATTTAGGAAGAAATCCAGAAAAATATACAACTTTCTAAAAGAACATAATTGATCAGTATATCAGAAAATATTGTTGGGGTTTGTTCGGTTTTTCAAAATATATTTTAGCAACGGAAGCATGAACAACAATTTTAAACCTTTTAAAACTCCCCACCAATGATCCATATGCAAGCCTTAAGAAACAAAACAACCATAGGGTGTTTAGAACTACAACCTTTGTAGCGTGAGTAAACCGTTGATGAAGTGGTTGATCTATGAGAAGCCAAGAGAAGACTTCCTCCAAGGTATCCACAAATCAATGAGTCCAACACCTCCAAGATGCTAGTCTCTCCAACCATTGAAATTCAAGCAAGCAAGCAACAACCTCTTGTTCTTCTTCTTGAACTTACTATGTATGTATATGAGTATGTATTCTAGCACCACACTTTGCTCACTTGAAGAACACCAATACTACAAAGTAAGGATGTTTTCAAGTATGAAAACACTTAGAACTTTTCTAAGAGCACAAGGAAAGGTGGTAGTATGAACTTATACACAAAAGAGCCATGCATGAACACTTAAAAGCCAAGAAGTAAAGCAAGAGAGGGAGGCCCCTCCCTTGCTCAATTTTCGGCCGTAGCAAGGATGGGGGGGGTCCCCTTTGCTCTTTTGCTTCACTTGTTCATCCATGCATGTCTAGGTTAGTCCATTTTTCAAGCAACCTCAAATGGACCCCCTTTGTGATACTTGTAAGCATTTCTAGTTTTATATATTTCAAGTATATAAAATATAATGCTAGACTTGCCATACATTGTATAAAATACATCTACATGTATTTTATATACATACTTGATTGTTACTAGTAACTCTTTACTTGTAACAAAGATATACATGCATTTATATAATTGTTACTAGTAACAATTTACTTGTAACAAATATACATTTATACATATATATATATATATATATATACATATATAAAATCATATGTTTATATTTATGCATTTCATATGCATTATCTTGTATCAATATACAAGAGTGATATTATTATTTCACACAAATAATAATATGCAACAATGCATATATATATATATATATATATATATATATATATATATATATATATATAACGAGTTGGAAACATATTTAAATCATATTCAAATATGTAATTGGTGTCCATTGATTGTAAATGTGTGACCCTATGGGTTTATTTATTATTAGTAATATCGTATTAATTTGTGTCTTGTGCACATAGAACCAACAAATATATCATATGCTTGCCTTGAATGCACTCAATAACTCGTGTCCTTGTTCCCCCTCGGCTCCCTTTTGTTCGATTTTCTCTGCTCTTTCAAGAATTTCATCAATGTCCATACTCAGAAGCCTCTTTTTACTTTCTTCATCATTTTTCTCTTCCTTAAACAGTTCCTCTGCCCCAAACCTCAAAATAACCGACAGTTCATTCTGTGAAAAATGAACATATGATTTCAGGAAGTAATATAAACAACTCTGTTAGAACCTAGAGGGGGGGTGAATAGGTTATATGCCCACTTTCTAAAGTTTTTAACAATATTTGCAAATAATTTAAGAGTTTAGGGAAGGAAGATGTCACCAATGAAGTAGTTTGGACACAATGATTTATAGTGGTTCAAGCAAGGGTTAACAACCTTGCTCTACATCCACTCCTTGGCCTCACCCACCAAGAGTTGCTCCACTATCTTCTCTCTTTGAAGGTAGAGATAAACCTTTTACAACTTCTCTCTTTAGCTTACAAGAATTACACTTCACTCTTGCAAACAAGGTTAAGATAAACCTCACTTCACTCTAATTGGAAAGGCTAGAGTTGATCCTCACTTCTCTCTAATTCTATAGGCTAGAGATTATCCTCACACTATTACAAATGTATATGAATGTAATGAAGTATATGAACTTGAAGACTTTTACTCTTGCTTGATTCTTGATCTTGAAAGATTGAATTATCAAGGAATATGAGCTCACAAGATTTTTATGTATTCTGTGTTTTTTCAAATTGCAAGAGGTGAGTAAAACACAAGACTTGAGTTGCTTTAAATAAGGAAAAAGTTTGATGCTCAAAAAGTGTCCAGACGATCCACGGTCGACCGTGGAATCGACCGTCGCACTGCTGGAGATTTTTGAGCCTTGTGCATATAGACGTTGGGCTTTTACCAAAACCACACACAACCCATTTTTACCATAAAAATGCACTGAAAAGAAGCTTAAAAAAAGTTGGGTTAGTGTCATACTTCTTAAGTTTGAATTTAATCATAAAAATGGTAGTTTAGAAACCAAATGCACAAAGCATGTTGGAAGTTTACCTCTTTGAGAGATTCCTTTTGCTAAATATGGTTTTGGCTTATTTCAATAGAAGATTATGCTTAGTATTTGCCAAAATAGGAATTCATTTGCTTTGACTACCAAGCTTGTGATTTTATAAAAAATTTCTCAATTTTTATAAAAGTTTTTATAGAAATTATTTTATAAAAACTTAAACTCATTTAATTATTTATTTTGTAAGCTCATAAACTTTGAACGTTTATTTGTAGGAGGCTTCAACATCGGCTTCTACTTGAACTCGGATCTTGACGATTGGAGCTTGGCCATTTGATGAAGCTTGTTTTGTAGATTATAGATGAGAATATATTTGATTGAATATATATATATATGTATATGTACACATATGTTAATGTTAATACATACAATTATATAAACAAGTTGTATATTTTTGTGTCAACAAAAGAGGATATATTTATAAGCATATTTTTCCCAACAGACTCTTTGAAAACAAAAGGTTTTCATATCTATGAAAGCATAAAAGAAGCAAAGAATGACCAAATACATTTGACATTATCAAGTACTGGTTATTAGACACACAAAAAAAGGAAAAAATGGTTACTGTTTGCTTGATCAATACCTTGTCAAACGTATTCGCTTTCTTTGCTTCTTTCTTCTCCAGTCTTCCCTCTGCATTTAGTTTCTGAATCACCAAAAGGTCAAGTACCTACAAATTCAAACATAGAAAAAAGCCACACGTCAGTCCAAAATACTAATTTGAATGGTGATGGTTAAAAGAAAAGGAATAAATATATACCATCTTCTTTTTAGCACGTTCCAGTATGTCTTTCTCAACACTTTTGCTAGTCACAAACCTATAAATATTAACAACTTCCTGTTGTCCAATCCTGTGAGCTCTGCTCATTGCCTAATATAAGTGATGATATCAGTAATGAAATCTGAAAATAAAGATGAAAAAAGTGCAAATCATACAATAGCGCCAACCTGCAGATCATTTTGAGGATTCCAGTCTGAATTAAATATGATGACAGTATCTGCTGTAGCAAGATTGATACCTAAACCACCAGCACGAGTGGAAAGAAGGAAACAAAAATCATCACTACCAGGTGCATTAAAATGGTCCATAGCCTGGTGGCACACCTCAGCCTTTGTACTCCCATCAAGCCTTTGGTACTTGAACCCTTTGAATGACAAATACTCCGCAAGGATGTCCAACATCCTCACCATCTGCATTTATTTAGAAATAAAAAGTAACAAAATAGTCAGTCTACTAAAAGCAGAAAAAGGGTGGGTGGGTGGGTGTGTAACAAGTTGGAAAACTACAAGATGGTTTGAAGTCAACACAAAAGAATTTGAGATCAGGGTCAAACGGAATGTGTAGGATTACTTAATGAAAGAAACCTCATCTCAAATTCCGTTTGAAACCCGGTGATGATTAAACCAAATACCGCCTATCAATCCCATTCCCAAACCCTCACACACTCTACTTCGTGGCCATTTAAGATCAATATATCATACCTACAAAAGACCAGTTTAAACCCTAGCAGTTACTAAAAAGCAACCTTTCCAACATGCAAATTTCTTACAAATACATGCAACGCAGTTGAAATACCTGCGAAAATATTAAAACCCGGTGATTTGTCTCACGCAGTCTGTCAAGAAGCTTGTCAAGGATAACAAGTTTTCCACTGCTAAGGATTATCCGTTCCAGTTTACTGCTGCCTGTAATACTAGACTCTCCACCATAACCATGATCCGCACTCTCAAAGAGAAATGGATGGTTGCAACATTTCTTTAACTCGACCATAACGTTCAAAAGAGAAACCTGCAGGGATGCAAGGATCCAACAGTGTAATGAGCTCATGAGATGGTAAAAGTAATACCAAAAGGATATATCGTAAGCAGAAATAGCTTGAATATCAAACAGGATAAAAATAGCAACAATGAGGACTAATAACAGTGGAGAAAATCAAACTAACAATGTGGTTCAGAGTTCACAAATTAATGCAGATATTTGACTTACGGAAATAAGACTAAGGATGATTAACATTATACCCTCCAAAACAAAAATGATCATACTTCCTGAATCCTCCACAACTATTTCCCACTATTTTTATTATTTTTTTCTTATCATTTCTATAGGAAAAGGATATGTTTTAGACTCAAAGTGGATATGAAAACAATTCACTAACTGTCTCGGCAAATTTTTCAAGAGCTTAAACAGTTAAACACTAACCTGATTTCCGCGTACACCTTTGTTCAAGTCGTGAAAGTTACGTTCCAAAATCCACTTATAATACCTTGAGAAAAACAAAGAAAACAACTGTCAGCTGCCTGATAGATGCAAATCCTTGAAAATACAGTATGAGGACAAAAGGTGTAAATAGAGGGTGTTTGTGTGTGTATGTGCACGCGGTTGTTTTTTCTGTTTAAAAAGAAAGAAAAAAATTACTGTTTCTGTAGAGGAGACATCTCAACCC
Organism: Dittrichia graveolens; assembly: GCA_038502395.1. Taxonomy (NCBI): domain Eukaryota; kingdom Viridiplantae; phylum Streptophyta; class Magnoliopsida; order Asterales; family Asteraceae; genus Dittrichia; species Dittrichia graveolens. The sequence continues at coordinate 95,232,910 of JARJIL010000004.1, forward strand.
TGAGAACTCGCTCAATCTTTGGGCGCAATGACTTCTCCACATCCTTGAGAACTCTTCTGAGAATGTGGGGTCTCAACTCCATATGAAGATTAGCAAGCTATTGAAGACAGATTTACACTTCAGCTTCATACTTATTTCACTAATTATCACGCAAACAAAGCTCCCAGACTATATGAAGATAAGGAATGTAAGCAAAAAGGCTTTTATAAAGATGATCATTACCTCAATTTCGTTAAATGAGCCAAGGTTTTTGTAATTCTGGACAAACTCATCCTTACTCGTGAATTTATCCGAATCAAGAAAGTGAAGTAAGGCCCTGCAATCCAAAAAAGATCTACTAAAATCTGAAACCAATAACAAAATAATTTCATAGCTTGTATTAAAAAAAACTTGCCACTGATTCCAATTTAACAAGTCGTATCTTCGTTGTTAATAAGACGACCAAAAAAAAGTGAGCTGTCTACCACAGTAGGTTTTATGACGAGTTTATCTCCAAACCTTGAGCAAACTCCATATATGTACAAATAACAGAGAATAATCCAAACTATTTACGTGGATCGCTTAAAAACCTAAACTTGTTTTTTTTTAAAAGAAAAAAGTCAATAAAAACAGCAATAGACCTCAAGAGACTTCGGAAGTACAGCAAGCAACTTTTCACCAAAGTCGATTCCAAACAAGCAAGCCCAACCAGAAATTAAAGCTGAAAAAACAGCAGCATACCTGCAAGGGTACAAATGTGAGAGACGATAAAACCATAAGATTAAATAACGTGGAACCATGGACTCAAGTACTCAACTGTTCATTACCACAGGGTCCACCCGGGCATGATGTAAAAATTTCTTCACTAATAATTTGAGCACCGTCACTGCTGCCAATAGACTGCCAAAAAAGAATATGGTAATTGAAAAGGAACCTCGTACTATATTATAATGCATTTAAGTCTTTATTTTAATCCTCTTAAAATTTAATAGTCTTGATAGCTCTAGGCTGTCAAATACTATGTCCAATTAATTTAGGCCGTTCAATGTTATTTTAATCACGATTTGATTATATATGGAAAATGGAGAGTGCTCAAGTGTCAATTTAAACCAGTTATAACTATCAATCTAATACGAGACTGTAAGAAATGGATCCACTTTAAGCCGATAATACTCTGGTGAGAGATGGCAAATGGGCTAGAAAGAAGCGCAACTTCAAACATCCACAACTTTTGATAAGTTTGAAGTTAAGGGCCTACTTTATATGACCGAAAAACAAAAAGTGGGTTAGGGGCAAAGTGGTAATTACATTCGGTTCTTTCTTTGAACGGTAGAGGACTTCACTCCTCCAAGCTCTATGTTTTGTTTTAGGTCCAAATAAAATCACTCTTTCTTTTTCTTTTTACTCCTTAATTAATAGGAAGAGGATGGGGGTGGGGTTTGATTGAGCCATGAGCATCATCCACTGCTTTTTGTCTTCTTAAAATTAAAAACTAATTTTCTTTCTTTTTTTTAACACAAAGGCATTCATATGCATTAATTTAGAAAATGAAGTATTCAAATCATTAAAATACCTTTATGAAGTGCTCCTTACAACATACATCTTATGTCTTTATTGACTTACATCTCTAATGTAATGACTAATGAGACTTAAATCCTACCTTAAAAAAGAATATATACTTTAAAACTACCTTTTCTTACGGAGAGATGTCAAGCTGATTTATAATCAGTGGTTCTATATCTATCAAATACATGATTGAAAAAGGTTCAGCAATTGACGAGACAAACAATCATAGTTGGCACGAAGCAACAAAAAAAAGATAAGTAGAACTTCTTTCGTCAAAAGTACCAGAAAAGACCCATCATCTATCATATGGGAGATCGACCTGTGAGGCCAAAGTGCGGCAAAAAAAGACATTGAAAAATATAAAATTAATAATTGTAACATATCATTATCATCCACAAATGAAATATTATGCATTCATTTTCAATTATAAGAAACAACTCACTTCTTGGGATATGCCTGCTTTAGCAATTTTCTTGTAAAAAAACTATTAACTTTATTTGATGGTGTGAAACTTATACATATGTCATGGGTTTGATTCCAGACAAGGATACTAATATCATATTGTGAATTCCTGAATGCAGAAACAGGAGATATGCTCGCACCCATTGCAATGTTATTGTTGATTTGAATAAATCCTGAGCATAATAGATTGTAGCAACCAGTAGCTTGATATGCATCACTCTACACCAAGAGAAGATTAAAATAAAAAAAATCCATTAAAAGGCACAACAACCTCTATTGCACAAGGTACCAGTCTCAATAGAACTATTGCTCTGGATTTGTATATTATTTTTATAAATGATTAACTAAAAATTAACTGTCATCGTTACATAACCGTTGTAGATGTACTTACAGTCCAGTAAGTGAATAGTCTTGTGTTGTTATCGCCATAAAGATCTGGACTAACCTGAAAATCATCATAAATAAATTACACCAGACTCGGTCATGGAAGAAAACATCAATCCTGTTTTAATATATGACTCTTCATGGTTGATTTCCTAGCCATTAACACTTCAAACATGTCCACACATATGATTTAAGCACCAAAAAAAAGCATAAATTTATATACTGCTTCTTCATAATTCTGTCTAAAAAATAATTTTCAGGTTGCTATACCATATTTTGGCATCAAGAATCATAAATAATGAGAATACCTGCCATCCTGCTTCAATGCTGTTAAGATCTTGGCCAAAAGAGCCGCCTAAAATCCAAATTTGCGACAAACTAAACTCATTTGATTGTTGTATTTTTGGTTCCCAAACGTTCATGGTTGCTTTTGCTCCATAGTATTTGTCTCCCTCGACATAAGCAATGGCATGCTATCATGTTGCAGAACATAGAAACGACCATTTGGAATTAGTAAATCGAGAACCCCAAACATTAGTGAAAAATACCAACAATAAAGATTTTAGAAACCATAAAAGATGGAGCATTTTAACATGTGTTTAAAGTTTCTTCATTACCCTTATTACCCCTTTATTTTGTCATTAAATAGGAAACTTTTGTTCTTGATCAGTAAATAAAAAAGGGTACCAAAAGATTAAGAGAAAAAACCAACATTGTGACTTTAAAAATCATAAAAAATGCAATTTAAGAGTGGACATTTTCATTTATCTCAGAATTTTGTCATCAAAAGTTTGTCACAATGATAGCAAATTATGAAATTAATGCTTTTTTGTATCTATGTACGTCCATAACCGTATGTAATTATCAAACTAATAAAGAGACGCTTAATTCTTAAATTACAACAATCAAAACTTTAAAGATGGTAACTTTTAGAAAAGGTTTTAAAGAAAAGCTTATTTACCCCTTTAATTTGTCATAAAGATGGGTAATTATGGTTTCTTTTTTTCCTTTTGTTTCTTCCACCATTTCCCCTGATGTTTTCATTACCTCTTTATTTTGTTACAATGATGGTAAATTATGAAATGAATCTTTTTCTCCATCCATTTATGCCCAAAATCATATGTAATTATCAGTCTAAAATAAGGTAATCTTATCTTCAAGATTGCAATGTTTAATCCAAAAAAAAGTGCATTTACACATGGGTTTTCATAGAAAAACTCGTTTAACCTCTTATTTGTCATAAATTAGGGGGAAAAGTTGTTTTTTTTCTTTACTCCATCATTATAATTCATTATTATTCTTGCTCACCTGATGACCACTTTCATTGTCAATATCAGGATCTGCAGATTTAGGAGCGATTCTAGGCACTGGAACGCTTCTATGCTTCTTCTTCCCATATCTTTTAACAGAACTTGCTCTCAAGACATCATCTTCTTTTGTTCTCCTTATGGGTATAGTATCCTCAGGGCACATGCCATTCACGTGCCACAACTGGTGGATTGTGTTTTCCTTTTCTTTGGACTCTGTCTTCATCTTGCTCTCATCATACAGCCCTTCTGGATGATAGTTAGGCCTCATCTAAATTATAAATAAAAATAAAAAATCAAAGCTCAAATTTTAGACAAGAAAAATCAAGAAAGGTAAAAAATAAATCTTGAAAGTGTTGAAAAAAACCAGGATTTTATGGTCTTTGAGGAATGGGTGATCAAAAGCTGGCTGGTGAGAGATGTGTACACAATCAATGGTATCCCCATCTGGACTCTGTTTAAATCATGCATATAATCATATATTCTACAATTTATCAGCAGTAAGTTCACATTAAACCTTTAAAACTACTAAATTACATCAAGAAAATCAAGATTTGCAAAGAATAAATTGAATCAGTAAGCAAAACATTGGATGTTTTTTACAATATTTGAATACCTGAATGGTTTTGACAGGGGGTTTGTGGAGGCGTTTTAAGTGTTTATGAACTTGAAGCTTCTGCCTGGAAGCGGGTGGCTGCCTAGCGGCGCAAGGTAGTGAGACCAGATCCAAAAAGAAGATGAACAAGAAAACCACCCAAAACCCTAGTCTCGTCATGCTTCGGCTAACGTGCGCAGCTGCCATTTTTTTTAAAAAGATGAACTCCCAAAAGCGAAAAAGCAAGGGTTTTTTTTTTAACTACAGTCTTCTTCGGCTTGTACTAATCTCCGCCATGTGTAATAAGTTGAGCAGGATCAATCAGAGCTCGCGCACACTCACACAGTAGTCACTCTGCTTATCCTATGCATCCTCCAAGCTCAAAGACATTGCCTTGGTAGTGCCCAACCCTATGGTCCAAACTGCATCATTCAAGGCTATAATTTTGATTTACGCCCCATTTTTTGTCCAGATTTTCCCTTCTTATATCAATTCTGTTTTAATTGTAAAACGTGTGATATCAGGACTGTGACTAATTCACACATTATCTCAGCTGTTTAATTTCAACTTAGTCTGACAATGTCAACTTTTATGATTTGGTCAATTCATGCCATAATTAGATCCGCCCTACATAATCAGCTATTCTGTAAGTTGAATGACATCGAATAAAATATTACTTTAGTACGAATATATGAAGCTTAAAATTTTGCATTGTGACATCATATGATAATATAAAAAAAAACTAAAACTACACGGACAAAAGTGAGTTTTGGACTCTGGAGAAAAAGAATAAATGAAATTAGAAAGCTTACCTAGAAATTGTGGATGTTTCCCCTGTAATTCCTTCCACATTGGATTCATTAGGCCTGAAACCAATCAAGAAGACAATGTAAGGATAAACCCTAGTTTGCATACCGTGCACACGTTTTCAAACTTGAGATTATTCTTTCGATTCATTTCTTGACATCTATCTTGGCTTTTGTGGCATGTATTCTAGAAGCTTCTCCCCTTTCTGTCTCCAAAGATACTCTCGGGGTACAAGAGATTCCTTTACATGTGCTCTTTAGCAACCACAAACAAACGATCTTTCAAGAAGGGGTATCTATCAACAGATATAAGAGATGGACCCTGAAAGACTTGTCATTTGCGTCATTATCTTATAAGTAATGTCATCTGGAGGACAACCATTTCCTTTCATTTCTAGAAACAACATATTTGCCTTATTAAGTTTACCCATTTTACACAATCCATCAATCATTATGTTGTATGTACGAACATTAGGATTCAATCCTCTAGAAGAAAGACTTGAAAAGATTCCATATGCAGCGTCAGTTTCTCCAGATTTACACATACCGTCAATGATGCAATTGCATGTAACAATATCAGGGACAATACCATCATCATCATCAAGCATATTGAACAATTTTAGGGCCTCATCTAGTTTCCCATTCTTACAAAGGGCATCTAATATAGTATTATAAGTGAAAATATCTGGATTCAAACCATGAGATTTCATTTCAAAAGAAAGCATACGTGCCTCCTCAAGTCTGCCCACACGACACAAACCTCTAATAAGTGTGTTGTAAGTAACAAGGTTAGGATCAATGCCTTTCTTATACATATAACCAAAAACACTCAATGCTTCATCAATTCTTTCGTTTTCACAGTATCCATTGACTAGGACATTGAAAGTGATCACTGAAGGCATAAAACCTTGGTCAATCATAGAATCAAAAAACTTTACAGCCTTATCTAGTTGCGTATTCTTGCAAAGGGCATCTAAAATAGTATTGTAAGTGAAAATATCTGAATTCAGACCACGAGATATCATTTCAAAAGGAAGCAAAAGTGCCTCCTCAAGTCGGACTGCATGACACAAAGCACTAATAAGAGTGTTGTACGTCACAAGATTAGGATCAATACCTTTCTCACACATTTCATGAAAAACACTTAACGCTTCATCTATTCTTTTGTTTTCAGAGTACCCGTTGATTAAGATGTTGTAGCTAATAACCGAAGGACTGCAATGTTGGTCAATCATAGAATCAAACAACTTTCTAGCAACGTCCACTTTTCCAAGTAACATGTAGCCAACCATCAGTGCATTGTATGTTACAGTGTTGGGTGTCACACCTCTTTGTATCATTAATGATAGCAAACTTTCTGCCTCAATAATCCTCCCTTGTTTACATAATGCATCCAACAAAACAGTGTATGTGTGTATGTTTGGTGTGATGTTTCGAGCAAGCATTTCACTCAACAACCTCGTTGCTTCTTCCCACGAGCATATATTACACAAACCATGAATTATAGAAGTGTACGTCACAACATTAGGCAAAATCCCTTTCCTATTCATTTCTGAGAAAAGTTTCAAAGCATCTGCAAGTCGTTTATCCTTGCAGAGGCTGTCAATGATGGTGCTGTACTGGATAATCCCAGGTGGACAACAAGAATATTCCATCTTCTGAAGCAATATAATAGCAGCATGAGTGTCTCCAGATTTGCAAAGACCGTTTATTAACGTTCCATAAGTTACTACACTGGGTTCAAAACCATTTTCCAGAACTTGATTGAATAATTTGACTGCTTGATGAAGCTTATCATTAGCACAGAGCCCCCTAATGAGAGTATTAAAAGTAGCACAATCAGGTTCATAGCCAAGTTTCATGGCTTTCCCTAGCACAGAGAATCCAAAGTCCACTTTTTTCATGTGACAATGACAATTGATTGCAATATTGAAGACATAAATGGTGGGTTTCAGAAAAGGGTTAGCTCCTAACAAATCAAACTGTTTAATCAAAGAAATTGCATCAGCAAAATGCTTCATATTGACAATTAAAGCTAAGACCTTGGTGAATTCTTGAATGGGGGGAATAGGATTCCTATAAACCATATGATTAAAAGTATGAACAGCGTCTTCTAGGGTTTTGATATCAGTCACTTGTTTACGATTACTGGAATGAAATGATTCGGTAAAAGTACAAGAACTATTGAAGAAAAGTGGTGAAGTAAGAAATTTACGGGCATAAAGACGAGCAAAAAAAGAGGGATGAATTGTAACACCATAAAACGAATGACGATTCATCCACAACATCGACTCTAAAACCCTAGTGCGGCAAGTCTCTTAGTAGATTAGGAACTTATGATGCCGTTGGTACAGAAAATGGAATTATAGAATTATAGAGAAATGACGGTAGAGAATGGAATTGCAGAGAAATAAAATTAATCAGGAGATTTTCAACAGAGAATTGTAACAGGAATCATTACTCTTGTTTGGTAGCGCATAGATTTCAGCATAGAATTGTATCACTGAAACAACAAATACAAATACCACTTTCAAGCTGATAACCACTTTCAATATTCAAACAACAAATACAAAACAAAAAAAGAACCAACGAGAAAAAAAACCAACGGCGGCTATGAAGGAGCAAACAGAGAGAGAGAGATACTCAAACAGAGAGAGCGGTGGCGAAACAGCGGCGAAGAAGCTGCGGTAGAACCAACGGTGGTGGCGAAACAGAGATGGAGAGATATACCTTCGGCGAAGAGAAATACACAGAGATGGAGAGATATACCTTCGGTGAAGAAGCAGCGGTGGCGAAACAGCGGAAAACCGCGGTGAAGAAGCAGTGGCGGAGAACCAGCGGCAGCTAGAACCAGACAAAAACCAACGGCATGGTAGATGCGAGAACCAGCGGCGGCAGTACACAGACGAGAACTAACGGTGGCGAAGCCACGAAGTCGAGAAGGGGCGGCAGCGGTGGTGGCTCTCACTGGACAGCAAAGGGTCGAGCCCAAAAATGGAGGAAGGATCGGTTTTCACTTCACAGACCAACTCTGGTGGGCGACGGTTCGTTATCGCCGTCGTCTGGTGGCGACAGTGCAGTCGTGCGGTTCAGTTTCCCGTCGAAGTGCTTCAGTCGAGGTTCGCTGGTGGTCCAGTCGTGAGGGTTCGGCGGTTGCTTTAGAGGCCGACGGTTCAATGCCGGATCAGTCGTGGGTGGCCGAAATTCCTTGTTCGCACGGTGGTTGCAGGGTGGCCGGCGATAGTCTGGGTCGGAGATTAGGGCTCGTCTTTTGACTGAGGAGAAACGTGAGATTTGGGGGTTTCCCGTGATTTTTCAAATGACAATAAAAAGTGAGGTGTAAAGTACACTATTTTGGTAAATAATTTGAAAAGTATATTAGATTGGTAATTATTTTTTCTAATAATTTGGATCAGTCAAAAACTTTCTTTTCTTTACCTCACGCAGAGAAACGAAAATAGAGATGAAAAATAATTTATCTTCATATTATTTCTTCCTATTCATCCTTCTACTTGTATACTCTCTTAATTTTGATACTTTTTTTGATCAAGTGAGTAGAAAGATAAGTAAAAACAAAAAGTAGAATGATATATCATTTTTCGAGATGAAAAATGATTTATCCTCCTACTATTTCTTCTTATTCATCCTCCTACTTGTGTACTCTCTTAATTTTGATACTTGTCTTGATCAAGTGAGTAGGAGGATAAGTAGGTACAAAAAGTAGAAGGATATATCATTTCTCAATAGAGAATGAGAAATGATTTTTTTCTCTCCAACCCATTTCTTACGTGTAAACAAACAAGGGACATCTTTCCTTTTTCCTTTCTCTATTCCTTTTTCTACCTACCAAATATCCCCTTATATTAAAACATAAGAAAACAAAACTCCAACATCGATCTTAAAACACAAAAATGGAGAACTTGTACGAACAAAACGAAACCCAATCTGTAGCGGTAGGTAAGAGACGACCAAGACTTGATTAGACTGTCGTCGGAGCCGAGTAAAACTGGTCGTGTGTGGCTTGGTTGTGGCGCCGAAAGCAATAGTTTTATTTTTCTTTTTCCGGTGATTTTGTGGTTTATTTTTGACGAGCTCGCTTATTTCTTGATCAACGAACTTATTGTGTTTTGAAATAAAAAAAATTAAGGTCGTTACTCGGGTCAAATTCGTGTTATTCGGTTTCGTGTCAATTATGTGTCAATTTAATTTCAATCTATATATTTATATTACAAATTCGGGTCGTGTTTTTTCCCGTATTGGGTTCGTGTCGATCCATTTTAGCCGAATGTGATTGATGATTTTTTTTTTGTTTTTGAATACGGTTTTCCATTTCAATTACAATTTTCTTTATGAGTTTTTCAAATTTCTTGTTTGTTTTCCAACTTTCGGTAAAAACTTTGAAAATGATTTTTATTTATATTTTAATTTCAATATTAAATATTTGTTTTGATTGTATTCAAACTTTATATTCGATATTTGTTTCTTGATTTGAATTTTGATTTTACCTTTTTATTCAACTTATATGAATATATTAAAAAAACACTATTCTACCAGGTATCAATAAGTAATGTCACTAAATAACCGAATAATTTAAAATAATTCATTATTAAATAAATTTATGAATTGATTTAAATTACTAAATTACCACATATCAACTAATCAAATGTCAAAGTACCAAAATCATATAGTCAAAATCACAAATACTAAATGATGTACTATTATTTTAACTATAAATTTTTTACCTTTTACAGGAAGCACATAATTCCAGGTTGTCTATTCACCCAGGTATAACCAAGATGTATTATGATCTCAAAAAGCTGTATTGGTGGACTACACTTAAAAGAGACATTGCTTCATTCGTGGAGAAGTGTCAAATATGTGCACAAGTCAAAACCGAGCACCAAAGGCCTTATGGTAATCTGCAACAACTTGATATTCCAGAGTGGAAATGGGATCATATAACCATGGATTTTGTTACAAAGTTACCAAGGACACTGAAGGGGCACAACATGATCTGGGTCATCATTGACCGATTGACCAAAAGTGCTCATTTTCTTGCTACAAACGAATCTGCATCATTAACACGCCTAGCTCAACTCTATATCAACGAGATTGTCATATGTCACGGTTTACCTTGTTCTATTGTTTCTGACCGTGACTCTCGTTTCGTGTCTAACTTCTGGCAAAGCTTGCAACGTGAGCTTGGCACACGGGTTCATCTGAGTACTGCTTATCATCCACAAACGGATGGTCAGTCTGAAAGAACAATTCAGACTCTTGAAGACATGCTGAGGGCATGTGTACTTGAATATGGTGGTTCTTGGGATTCTCATCTCCCTTTGATAGAGTTTGCTTATAACAACTCTTATCATTCTAGTATCGGGATGCCACCATATGAGATGTTATACGGGAGGCGTTGTCGCACTCCCACTTTTTGGCTTGAACCGGGTGAGAAGCAGTATGCCGGACCCGAAATTGTGTAGATCACTTCTGATAAAGTCAAAATAGCTCTGGAGAAATTAAAAGCAGCTCGTGATCGTCAAAAGATATATGCAGACCCAAAGCGCCGACCAGTGGAATTTTGTGAAGGTGATAGGGTATTCTTGAAGGTATCTCCTTGGAAGGGGGTAATTCGGTTTGGACGCAAGGGCAAGCTGAGTCCACGTTATATTGGTCCATTCAGGATTATCCGAAAAGTCAACGAGCAAACTGTATCTCTTGAATTACCTCCTGAGTTATCTGGTATTCACAACACTTTCAATGTATGTTATCTAAGAAAGTGTAAAGTTGAAGAAAATCAAGTTCTACCTCTGCAAGAGTTGAAGGTTGATTCAGCTAAACGCCTTGTAGAGGAGCCAGTTGAAATTCTTAACGCGAAGACAAAGAAGCTGCGTAAGAAGATGATCAGACTGGTTCTTGTCAAGTGGAAGCACAGCCTAGGTCCCAACCTGACATGGGAAACAGAGGATGACATGAAGGCACGATACCCTCACTTATTCCCAGTTGAACAGATTCCGAGGACAGAATCTTCTTAAGGGGGTAGAGTGTAACATCCTCAAATATGGCCTATTCGCGTGCTCCACTTGGTATGTCGATTTAATTAAATGAATTAAATATAAATATATTTGTAAGAATTAATAGAAATTAGTTATTGGCCAGATAAATGTGAAATTAAAAAGAGGTTTCAAACGAGGTTTCCAAAAATATCCTCGTTAGTTGAAACGGTTATTCGGGTGTCGTGTTGTATGTTGAAAAGGGGAACAAAATACCTTTTAAAAGATAAATGAGAACCTTGCGTCGGTTCTCACTTATCACCCATCTCAGATACAACAAACACACACACGTTCACATATACACACATACAGACTTCTCATATGTTCTCTTGTTCTTGAAGAAGACAAATCAAAGCCAAGATCATCAATTGAAGCTGGAATCAAGCTCCAATAGGGTTCCCAATCTGTTTTTGATCCTTCCTTGTTCATCATCTTCTTCATAGTAAGTCTTCTTCTTCCTTGTTCTTCATTTTTGCAATTTAGGTCAAAAATGGGTAAAACGAGTTTAGCTAATTAAGTTTAGATTTCTTGATTTCAATCTGTTCTAGGATCATTAGGAGGTGGAATGGAACTGATTTTGGGTATTAAAGATGTCAACTTGAGTGTAATTCTTGAAATTGACCAAATGGGTCAAATATGGTGAATTCATGGATTAATCATGAATTTGATGTTATAGTAGGTTATGTTTATGTTTATGGACTCCCTTTGATGCCCCAAATCTTGTACATAACCTGGACTTAATTAAGAACATGTAAAACTTGAGTTGGAATGGCTGAAATCTGCGCAGGAAGCACCATTCTCGTGGCCTGGATGAACGTCGCGGCGCGACCATAGCAGCAGTCAACAGAAACTTGTTTTTCAATGTACATGGTATAAGGACTATTGTTATATCACTTTTGATCAATTTTGGGGTATTTGGGTTAGTTTAACCATTTTTACTAGGTTAGACACATTTAGGAAATTAAACACTATAATTAATATATGTATGTGATATGTGGTATTCTAAGTGGACTTATATGTGTACAATAGGTAATTAAACATCCAAGGAAGACCAAATCCATAATTGAGTGGTTTTGAGCATCAAGGTGAGTATTGACTCTTATGACTTTAATTTAGGAAGTTTTGAATGCAAGAACAGTTATATGATTATGACATGCCACAACTTGTATTATGAAAGCCATATGTATGCTAGTATGATAAAGAATACATGATATGCCTTGTTAATTGACGTGCAAGACATGTATTTAAGTACATGTGCACACTTGATGAATAATATGTTATATGAATAAAGCATGCATGCACTTGTCCCTGCAAAGGGTGATTGATGAAACTATCTGTATGTCCGGACTTGTATGTAATTAAGGTCGGCTTTGGCTGGGTCCTGGGCCTACGGGCATAATGTTCTGGACTAACGGTACTCGAGTACCGTTCCTTTCAGCAATTGAGGTGAGTGCCTTAAATGGCTAAGCCTAATGAGCTTTGGCTCCTTAACGAGCATGGTGATTCACTTAGGTGATGAAACCCGCACGGATGGTGGTGTATGATTCCCCCGGTGGTAGTGGTTTGAGCTGGTTTTGCAACCCGGCAATATAATACACTCGCTGGACATGTCAACACTCCGCTATATGTTAGGATAGCATTGATTGCTTATTCTGCTATATGACTTGTTATATTGCTAAAGACTTGCCTAATTGTTATGCATGATTGTTAGTATTCACTAGCTATATTTATATAGTTAATGTTGTTGATGTTTAACCTTTTACAGATAAGGAATAGACGGCTTGGTGAGTTAGGGACACTCATGGCTGTTATAGAAGCCTTTTTGAAGGAACACTACTTTTGGTATAATAGTATTATGGTCGGTTTAGATTACGTAACACCGGTAGGCATGTTTGGCAATTTTTGGTATTGTATATTTGTATATACGCCAAACATGTGTTTTTAAACTGTAATAACTGCTTGGGTTGTTTGTTTGTTATTTAAAAATTCCGCTGCATAGTTTTTGAAATTCGGTTAAGTTAACAAACAGGTAAAAGTCCAAATTACAAACGTACCCATGCAGTTTGAAAACTCAAATTTATACTGATTTTTAAAATAGCAAAGACGGTGTTACAGATTGTCCGCACATTGCGTCGGAGGTTTAAAACATAAATATTTTATTGCAGAATTTGTAAGGAAATTTAAAAGATTATGTATTTTGTCATCGTAAACTTAGGTTGTGATAGTTCATTCGTTATTGTTTTTTTTAGGTCTTGTAATGTTAATGGCAATAGTAGCCAAAGGAACAAAATTAATCAAAAAAAATCAAGGCCAAAAAGTTCACGATCACTATGCATTGCAACATGATTAAACCATTGATATTTGCAATTGTGTTTTAAAAATAAAGCTTTTTGCTAAGACATGGAAATTTCAATCTTTTTTTACTAAAAAATATTTGTATGACTTCTCATCTGTTATTTAAACTAATCACTAATAAAATGTATATAATTTTAATACATGTTAAAACCTAATTAAGTATAATAAAATTATATAAAAGAGTGAAACATAATGTGAACTCAAATCCGGGATTCCTTATATAAATGATAATTCAAAAAATAAATATTTAAATAAAAGAATAGAGAATCAAAAATAAAAGAAGAAATAAAATTAAGTGCAGAGGAACTGAACTTGAGCCATATGTGTGAAAGTGAATAATTTAACCATTGAAGCAATATCAGTCTTTGTGTTTCATGTACCAAATAAATTATATATTATAAATTTGTTTTTTTCCCTTCAAATTGTATAGTAGTATAATGTTTCAAAAGTTTTATAGAGTACAGAAATAAAAAAATTTGTATTTTCGACTTTTGTTTGAGTAAAGTTAAATAATTTAGAGACCATTTTTATAGCAACTGAATTATCTATAATCACGAGTCACGACAAATAATTTTAAAAAATAAGAATATTATTATAATAAAACTTTTTTTTCTTTCTTTCCGGCTTGAAAACATAACACTTAATTATTACTCTTTCTTTTTTCCTTTTGCATTTGAAAATGTGAAAAAAAACTATTATTATTTTTAATCTTATATTTTCTCTATTAATCTTCTTTTTAATTCTTGTATTATTGAATTTTGCTTATATACAAAAATATTATATTTAGTGGCATATTTTTTACTTTTCGTACAACCCTTCTAAACCTACGGATTAACTAACAAAGATGAGTAATACAGTAACTAATTTAGGTGTGTGCACGCATTCGTTTGGTCCCTCTTCACATTAAATCAAAATCGAAAATTTTGGATTTTAGTAAACTAAGAGCCTGTTTGTTAAAACGGAATGATTAAGTACCGAGTGATTTTGTGTTTTGAATAATTCAAATGCTTTGAATGAATCTGTCTCTGAATGTGACATGTTGTTTGATAAAGGTTCTGAATGATGCAAATTATCATTTTGAGGGAGGTTCATGCGAAAAGTACCTTATTTGCGAAAAGTGTTGTAACATCCTTAAAATGGGCCTAGACGTGTCCGAATATGGTACGTCAATTATTCAATTGAATTAAATAATATATATATTTTAGAAAATGATATAAAATATGAAAAATAACAAATAAAAAGGGTTATTAAAAATATTAATAAATATAGATAAAGATTATAAAATATCGAACGGTTTCAAACGAGGATTCCAAAAATATCCTCGTTAGTTGAAACGGTTAAACAAGAGATGAGTCGTAAGTTGAAAAGGGGAACAAAATACCCACTTGTGGATAATAATACCCACAAGTCGGTCTAACCCTTTTGAAAACACAGACTTCTCTACACACACACACGTATACACACACATCTTCAAAGCTCTCTTCCTGTTCTTGCAAGATTGAAGAAGAAGGTCAAAGGAAATCATCAAACAACAATTTCCAGCAACAAATTAAGGGTTAAAACAGTCCCCAAACATCATCCTCTTCATCTCTAACCTAGTAAGCTCCAAATTCAACTCTTGTTCTTCATTCTTGAATTTTTGGGTTTTTGAAGAAAACTCATAAACTCTTGTTCCAGCAGCTAAGGAAGGATCAAAATAGTCCCACAAGTTGTTTTCAATCATCCTTTGATCATTGTAAGTGCCAATTCATCCTTGTTCTTGATTTTGATCTTTCAAGACTTGAAATTTTAGGTTTCAAGTGGGTTCTTTGATTTAGCAATCAAGAACTGAAATTTATGATTGAAATAGGTTCTAATATCATTTATAAGTGTATAGGAACCAATTCCATGAATTAAAGTAGTGTTCTTGATGAGTTTTGAATTTTGGCTAAAATGGGTCAAAATTGGTCAAATACGGGTCAAACTGATTTTGACCTTCAACTGAAATTTAGTATTCTAATTGATCTTATAACTTGTTAGGATTGATTAGAACTCAATTGGTGCATTAGAAGTGGTGTTTATGCACAAATCCAATATTTAGCCTAAATGGGTCAAAATGGTCAAAATGGCCTAAATCTGTTTTTACACATCAAGAACTGATTTTTAAGGTTCTAATAGGTTCATATGACTTGTATGAATTGATTAGAACATTGGTTTTGAATTGGAATGGTTGTTTTGCTTGAATTGGCTAAAATAGTGAAAAATAGGCCATAAATAGGCAAGAAATTGGAAAATGATACCAAACAATTAGTTTAAAGGTTTTGGTCAGTTGCAACACCTTCAATACATCATATTAGGTGTATATGGTGTGTTGCAAGTGTTGGATTTGGTCTACACCAAGTTTTGGCCATTATGCGCACGTCTTTGTCCATTTAATTGTGATTTTCGTATGAATTAATTGGATAGGAGTTTTTTATGTTAGAAAGCTTCCACAAATGTCAAATGGTCCTATGAAACACTAGATTTTTACCAAAATTGATTTGGAATTGAAATGAGCTAAAATGGGCTTGCTGTGCACAAAATAGCAATGGCTGCAGCTGCTGCACACTGGTCGCGGCGCGACAAGGCTGTGTCGCGGCGCGACACCCCTGCACACAGCCTAATGTGTTGTTGTGTGCCACGTATTCGCGTGTTGTTGCTTGGGCTGCTATAGTTAGTTAATAAATGGTAAAATAGCATCATTAGGGTATTGTTTCAAGTATCCTAGATGTTCCTCGCGTATTCAAATGATTGATGCGTAGGTCTTGATATTATAGGTTGAATTGTCAATCCGTGTGTGCCAAAGCAAGGTCGTTGCTTATCCTAGCCTATCAGGTGAGTGTCGAATGACATAACAATTAATATACCTATAATACATATTAACAATGATTACAGAATTGTAAACCATGATTTGTACACGCACTTGTTCAAGTGTAGGATTGCATGATGATGCTAGAATATACCATGTTGACACAGTATAGTATGCACTTGATTAGGTGTATGCTATGATGAGTATTGAATATATATGCGCGCATTAACTGATGATTCGATTGAATCAATTGTTTGTTTGTGGCTGATCCGGATCCTATGGACAAAGCTGTCTTGAACAAAACTGTCTTGCGAGAACAAAGCTGTTCTATTTAAGGACAAAGTTGTCCTCTTTGGGTATAGTTGCGGCTGTACAACAGAGGAATCTGCGGATTCCAAAACGCAACGGTGGACGCTGTATAGCTCCCCCACCGGGGCGGTTGATGTGTTTGGTACCCCAGTTTGGTGCATTGAGCCGGGTTAGCTCCCCTGCAAGATATGTTACCTCCTGACTACGCCAACTCATCGCGAGATGCTAGGATAGAACTATCTGAGCATGATTGATGATATGTGATGTACTTATATTGATTGCATGCTATTTGGTACTCACTAGCTATTATAGCTAACAGTTGCTACATTCCACATGTGCAGGTAATCCTCAGTGAGCTCGGGAGCCTGCGGGTAGTTATTGCTTTGGGAGGAACACTGCTTTTATGTTTAAACTATGTTTAAGATAATGGTCAGCCGGTTATGTATTCCGTAACACCAACTGTCGTTTGTGGCATCATTTTGAATGTTTATATAGTTTGTCACGTGTTTTTACTTCCGCTGCATTTTTAAATTAAAAGACAGGTTTGATTGTTTTATTTACAGTCAAACCCATGCAGTTTGAAATCTCAAATTGTATTTTAAAAAGAAAAATTTGGTTCTCAAAATCACGGTGTTACAAGTGCGATAATCAATTTAGACCACAAGATTATTAAATCAATGGCTAATATTTATTATGGCAATTTAGTAAATAATTTAAAACTTAATGGTAAGTGATAAAGTAATAGAGGATAGAAAAGTCATTTGCACATTTAAAAAAAAAACTCAAAATTAATTTATTAATAAGAGAATATATTTCTCTCTCTCCATACGGTTTTTAATTTCCTAAATTTCCTCATTTTCCCATATTTTCAAAACAATAAAATATAGCCTACATATATTCCATATCTCTCTCTTTCTAGAAACATAATCCACCATCTTTAGTCACCAAAACCATGAAACCACCGCCATTATTTCCATCTGAAGTCTATGGCAGCTGCCTAATGCCGCTACCACCTGGTTTCATCACCGATTCACCGCCTCCTTCAATGGCGCCGCACATCGCCTCACAACTGGCAAGCCACCGTCGGATATGGGCTCGACGAAAGCACGGCGGCGGCTAGGGTTTAGCTACGACCCCCGTCATCGTGCTCTGCCTCCCGTAGGCGAACCACCGTTGTCGTCTCACAACCGCAAGCCTTGTCAGATCTAGGCTCGACAAAGGCACGGCGGTGGCTAGGGTTTAGCTACGACCGCTGTTGTTGCCCTCCGCCTCCTCTAGACGGACCGTCGTCGCCTTCCCTTTGCTTATCTTGTCCATCGAGCACCACCGAGGTGGCTTTGTTTTCTTTTCACCACCAAGCGCCACCACAGCCCTGTTATTCTTTCATTGTTACGGACCGACAAGGTACTAGTGGTTTGTTTAATTATTCTCTGGTTTGTCGTCACTTGGAGGAGGAACAATGAACAAGATTATCATCGGTTAAGCACTTCATCAGTGTGTTTATCGTGAGATCTCCCAATGGAGATGAACAGACAATAAAACATATATTTATATTTTTTACTTCTTTTATTCTTGTATTTTGTTTTCTATATTTTAAGTTTTTATATTATGCTTATATGGATTGAAAATATTGTCGTATTTATAGATTTGTGTATTGAAATATTTAAGCAGTTGTTAGTTGTTTGTTGAATTTACAGATTAAGTAGAAAATACATTTTTGTTTATTAATGAACATGATTATAATATTAAAAATACCGACACACGTGAACAAAAAAAAGGTGATAAAGGATATAACTAATGATGAACAAAAAAATGGTGATAAAGGATATAACTAATGGTGAACAAGTAGAAATTAATTAACTTAAAATAAAAATGTGTTCAATAGTGTAAAATTAATATTAAAACTCATATATTTTTTGGTTGTGTTCATTATTACACACAACAACACTAGAAAGACTGTAATAGGTATGTTCATCGTTGAACACGGTAAAATTGTTAATTTATTATTAAATTATTTCTCTTTTTTTTGTTTGAAAATTTTAGGAAAAAGAAAAATAAGAAAGAGAAATAGATTGTAGAGAGAAAAGTTTTGATTCACCATTATATCCTTTTAAATTAAAAAAATAAAAAACATAATTAATCTAAACCATTAGATCAAATTCAATTAAGTGGTTGAGATTACTTCTCGCATTTTTTGCAAATACAACCCTTTTCGCATGAACCCTCCCCTTATCATTTTAATCTTAATAGTGATATATTATATTATAAAATATGATTGTCAACAAAGCAACGTGTGAAAGAATGAGTATTAAGGTAAAATACTTGGTGCTTAATGATTCAAAAGGTACTTTAAGGTAGAATGATTTAGCAGTGTTCTTCTATTTCATTCAACATCGTCTTTATTTAGAGGCAGCAATTAAACACACAAAATGCTGAACGATTCAGCATTCAGCGCTGAATAGTTTCATTAATCAACAAACAAACAACCCCTAAAAATATTTTGGGTTTTGACCTAACAAACAATAAATATTTAAATTGACTCATCTAAGGGGGTGTTTGTTTTAACTTATTTAAGGTTTATTTTTCGGGTTTACTTTTTATGAGCTTGTTTTTTTCGGCTTATCTTACTATATTATAAAATATTTAACATTATCTCTCTTAAAATTTTTAAGACTACTTAATTTTAAGTAATACATGTTTTTATGCTTAAGATACAAACACTTAAGGGTGTGCTTGGTTAAGGGTTTTAAGGGGTAGAGAATGGGAATGTGAATGATTAATATTGGTTGGTTAAGTGATAATCAATCATTACCCATTAATGGGTAATGAACCATTCCCCAGTAAAATGGGGGTCATGGATTCAGGGTAATGGATTTAGATATGTATTTGTCCCCACCTATCACCGTCGGCATCTCCACCCACCACCAATATTGATACCACCATGCTCCGGCACCACCACCGACTGCCACCACCGCCACCGTCAGAAACCACCACACCTCGTAACTTGTTGCACAATCATCACCTCTAGCGCCACCTCCTCCCCCATCACAACCACCACCGTCACATTCTTCGTCACATCAACCATTGCTTGCCATCATCAATTGCCATTATCGTTGCCTTCACCAACAACATATTCGCCACCAACATCGTCTTCACCACCGCCACCACCATGGCATCATCAACCACAACCACCACCGTCGCCATCAATTCAAGAGTGTATTGGCCCACTAACCACCGCCACTACACTCTACACCATCATAGACCGCCACTACCACCACAAGCAACCTCCACATTTCCGGTCATCGCCACTACCACCGCCTCCACTTCTTGTCGCCACCTCTACCGACTACCACAACCACCATTCACCGCATTAATTGCTGCCGCAACCAACATCACTGTAGCCGCCCCAATCATCACCCTAACTGTTGCTACCACCATCATCAACCACCACAACTTATTATTACCATATATATGTGTGTGTGTAATGATTATATATATTAATCAATCAATATTAATAGTAATGATAATACTAGGGAATGCTGATTGCATTCCTTTGTATTTCCTTACCCTTTGCCATTCTCATTCTCCTCTATTTAACCAATTGTCCCCTTAGAGTAATAGCCTAACCAATCATTCCCTTAATTATCTCAGCTAATTTGAGGCAACTATTACATTAATAAATCATTAAACATCACAACTATTTAATTTATCAAAATTTGATTAAATTACTTCCATCAATACAATTTTAAGGCCATAGTATCTTTTTCGCTAATTATTTAATAATAATATTTTATTATTTTTCAAAAACCATTTTAACAACTAATAAAATGGTTGATTGTAAAAAAATAAATAAATAAAACAGAAAAAGGAGAAAGAACATGGATATGTTGACTAACACCTCATTCCATACATATCATGCCTTACATTCTTGAAATCAAACATGTTGTCGAACACAAACTATTGTCATCGCCGCCGCATTGCACGGGTACAATGCTAGTTTTTAATGAGTCAGGCTTATATATTTTCTTCTTGTAACTCATAATAAGCTTAAAAGTCAGAAAATAAGCCGAAAAAAACTAACTTATAAAAAGTAAGTCCGAAAAATAAGCCTTAAATAAGGTAAAACAAACACCCCGAAAAGCTAGAAAGTATAACATTTAGCCCAACAACGTATATTATAAATGATTAAATAGCGAAAAGCATAATCAAACAACTTTTAAACGATCGTTTTAACTTTTAGATTCACCCTTTTCCTATAAATAACAAAATCGAACCAAATAAATTGCTTTTATCAAATGAAAACCAAACCAATTATTTTTAAAATAGTTTCGATTTTTTCAATTTGATTTTTCTTGCTCACCCTTTTACTATCACATAATGACGATAAAAAATAAAGATAAAAAATAAAGACAAAAAAAGGTAAATGAAAAGCAGAGGAAGAAAGAAAAGAAAAAGATAAATATATATAATAAACATGAGCAAAGGACATAATTTTTTTCGAAAAAAGAATAAATAAAGATTGACAATTTAAAAAAAGAAATGGAGATGCGGGGTATCGATCCCCGTACCTCTCGCATGCTAAGCGAGCGCTCTACCATCTGAGCTACATCCCCTTTTACTGCTTATTCTTCTAGCAATTGATTTTATATCCGTTTTACCATTTTACAAATTTTTTAGTTTCGTTTCTATTAATTATATCTTAGTATAACTATATAAAAGTAGTTTTGGTCTTTCTAAAAATATTTATAGGCATTTTAAAATTGGACATGTTTTTACTTGAGTTAATTTCGTAAATAGTTTTTTTACATCTATTAATTAATAGATTTTTTTATGTCACAAATTCTGTTTGTTAACTATCGTTTTGTTATATACTTATATACACAGTCCTTTATAATATTCAAGTTAGTTAACTTATATAAATTGATCATTTTACTCTTGTTTTTACTTTTTATTTATTTTCTTAATAGTATTATTATAAGAGATGATATATCTTCTTATTATATTATTCTACTTATTCTCCTATTTAGAAGATCAACACAGGTGTCAAATCAATAAAAGAGATGAAGAAAGAGATTTAATGTATTACACATGTCATCTTATGGTGAGTAGAAAAATGAAATAAGAAGAATAGTAGGATAATATATTATTTTATTATTTTTATTATTATTTTATTACTACTGATTGATACATTTTTGCTCTCTATAGTTTGATGGTATTTATAGTTTTGATCATAAGCTTTTCATTTTTAGAAATTTGGTCCATAAATAAGTAAATCTCTTACAAATTTGGTCCATGCCTCCCTGATCAAAATAAAAGACCAAATTACTCGTACCCTCGTTATTATCCATTTTCTAGTTTTTAGTTCATTTCTAAAAAGTTTTAGAAATTTTTGTAATAATATTTTAATTTTATAAAAATACACTTCACCCTCTTTTCAAAACACACTAATATCTCTCAAATCTCTCTTTCCCTCCCATCTTCTCCCTCTCCCAGATCTCTCTCCCTCTCCCTCTCCCTCTCCCTCTCACACTTCGTCCACCACTAGCCACCACAAAATGCAACTTTCATCGCCCCAAAGCCACCGCTGCGCTAGTCCAACTTTACATTTCTCATCCTTGTTATCATCTTCACCGCCTTCACAATCTTAAGCCACCAACTTCGTCGCCTCCATCATTGGCGACATGTACCCTCTCCCCCGTCTCTCTGCACTCTAATCTCTAATCGCATAACCCTATTTTCATCATCGTCACCACCGTCATCATTAGTGCCGCCCTCCTCAACCCCTAGAGACGAGCAACTATATATCCATCATTCAATTCCATTAATCATCATGTTTGCATTCTGGTTTTCAATCTAAGGTTTGATTTTCTTCTCGTTTTGTATTCTATTTTAATTACAGCCATTTAATGGCTTCAATCCACTTTTCAGTTTATTCATTATTTGAATCTTCTTGGGTTATTTGTGTCAAATGAGAGAGAGAAAGAGAGAGGAGTTGATGGTCGGAGGTATTTGGGGGTGGCCAGAGTTAGGCTACGTCGGTCAGAGGTCTTTGGAGGTGGACGATGGTGATGATGGTGGTATTTTAGGTTTTAGGATGACGGGGGGTCAGAGATGATTGTCAGAGGTGGAGGATGGTGGTGGCGGTAATAGTCTTTAGGGATGGTGTAACACTCTATAGTCCAAGCAAACTTTGAAATCAACTTAAAACCATGGTGGAAGTTATTAGTAGCCCACAGCTTTGAACTTATAAGTTACCTCAACTTTCTTTCATTTATCTATGTGAGACGAGTTGTTACAAACTCCCCCACTTAAACAAGTGACGTCCTCGTCAAGCCATTATACCCCATAATCCAAACCTTAGGAGATGCACGAGATCTGTACTCATTGCAACCTAAGAGGCAATGGCTCTGATATCATTTGTAACACCCCATAGTCTAGAGCCACAAGCTAGACCAATAACTTCGAAATCAACTTAAACTCAAGGTGGAAGTTATTAGTAGCCAACAACTTTGAACTTATAATGTACCTTAATTTTTTTCATTCATTTATCTATGTGGGATGAGTTGTTAAAGAGGGAGACGTAGAAGATATATATATATATATATATATATATATAGAGAGAGAGGGGGGGAGTGAGATTGAGTATGTGTATGTGTGTTAAAGGATGTGAGAGAGAAGAGAAACTGAAATTTCTATTTTCAATTTATATTATTTTGTAAAACAATTTTTAAAATTAAATAAAAATGAAGAAAATAAATAAAATAAGAGCGGATGGGCAACTTGTTCTTTATAAATTGACCAGAGATCAAAGTCGTAAGAGGTTTGACCATTTAAGGACCAAATCCCTAATAATGATAAATTACGGACCAAAACTGTAAAATCCATCAAACCATAGGGACCAAGAGTGTAATAAACTATTATTATTATTAAACAATTCCCCTTCTCTCTACCATCCCTTCCACTCTTCTTTCATTCTTTTTCATTCTGTCTTCACTTCCTCACATCCTCTCGCCGGAGAAGACCGCCACCATCGTCCACCAACCTCCTAGGTCGTATGCAACATCACCTGCGAGGCTGCGACCCCCTTAACCCCCTTGTCTCATCAGCAACAACTCTAACCCCATTAACACCCTCACTCCCCCAATCTCTCTCTGCACAAACCACCACATTCCACAATCTCGCCGGAGAAAACACCACAACAAACGATTGTATGTGATTCCGTTCACCATCTTTGGAGAAAACCATTATTTGTAGAGTGATTGTAGATCTAGGGTTTTCTTAATCTGTATATGTCAGCGTGTGTGTGCACGTGATTTACATGGCGGTGGTCTTGGTGATAGTGGTGGCAATTTACCTGGTGTCGGTGTGTCATGTGTGTATGTGTGTGATTTACTCCCTTAACACCCAAACTTTCTCAGAGATAAGCTTTTCCAGGTTTCTGGTGCCCGTAGGAGTGTGTTATTGATGGTGGAAATTTAGCTAGTGTCGGACGTGCGATTTATACCCCTAAACTCCCTCAGGTCTAGGTCTTCCGAGTTTTTGGTGGCTATAGGTGTGTGTTCTTGGTGGTGGTGGTGATTGATGCTAGAATGTCGTAGGTGTTGGTGGTTGGGTGGTGTTCATCAGAAGCATAAAGAGGATCAATAGCTTGAGTGTGAATGATGGTGGGAAGTGGTTAGGTGGCTTGGTGGTGAGTTATAGTGAGGCGGTGCTAGAAGAGCGGTGGTGGTGATGATGAGTCAATGACTTGAATTAAGCCGAATGACAGATATATAATTTCTATTTTTTTTAATTTTATAAAAGAATAATTTTTATCTAATATTAAAATTCAATAAAAAATTTAAAAGTTAAAAAGACTTAAATACCCCAATGTTCACTCAAGTTAATGCCGGTGATAAATGAAAACCGTTATAAAGGACTATTCATGCAATAAAATTAGTTAAAGGATACAGTTTTAACTTTTTTAAAAAGAGGACTAAATCTGCAATTTGTGGATAGTTAAAGTATCATTCATGAAAATAACCATTTGATTAATACATATTTCAAAGTTTTTAAAAAATTACAAGTAATTTGATAGGTAGGTTTAGAAATATGTTACCATATGTATTATGAAAAAAGAAGTAAGAGTTTATCAATAACCATCTTAAGATGGTTTGGTGGTAGTTGGTTTAAAAAGTCTTAAGATATACCTAGATTTACTTCTCTTTGAATAAAATCTCTTGCAATAGAGGTAATTTATGGTTCTTTTTCTGAAATGATGGTTCTAATACTTCTTTACTACAATGTGAAAGTATGCACTTTTCATTGGATAATCAAAAAATTATTTTGTTGAAAATGATGGTTCTATTGTGTGATCACCAAGTTAGATTTTGTTCATAAAAAACAAACAATTATGTCGTTGAAAACACATAACGGAACAAGTTTTTGTCTTTTAAGGGGCTGTTTGGTTGGTGTCATTTAGTGGGATTTCATGGGATTTGCATTTGAAATCCCACAAAATGACATGTTTGGTTAGACATTAGGGTGATGAGATTTGCATTTACAATCCCATGAATGGGGGATTTGTAAATTGATAAATTCTGCCCACCTCCCAAGGATTTTGAAATCCCATAAGCTTGGGATTTCCGATCCCCACCGGTGACCAGCTCCACCTTCGCCACTCCAGCCTCAACCATCGTGACCACCATCATATCGTCGGCCTCCACTTTTGCCGCTCCACCTTCGCCGGCCTTCCCATTGCTGGCCTCCATCATCACCGCCTTCCACCTTTACTGACCTCCACCATTGCCGGCCTTCCCCATAGTTGACCTCCACCATCGTCGCCCTCACCATCACCACCTCCATCATCGCCTTCACCTTTTTCGGTTGCTCACCAATCACTCCTTGCTTCTTCACCCGTCACTACTCTTGGATAATCGCCGCCCTTCACCATCACCTCCGATGGCCACTGCCGACGATTGCTATGCCCCTCTATTGCTCACCGATCGTAAGTGTCACTCATGCCCTAATCTTGAAATCCTAATTTCGGTTTATGTGTACCAAACACGAGATGGGACTGGGTTTGAAATCACAAGGGATTCGGAATCCTTGCATTATTCAAAGAATGAACCAAACAGCCCCTAAGACTCTTAAAGATCATTTTCAACCCGTAAAAGTGACCCGACACTATGTAACTTTAAAACAAAACCTTTAATCTAGAACACATGTTTTGGTATATTACAAAAATCTATTGTTTGACTAGAAAATAGAAAGCCGAGCTTTGCATTTTAAATCAGTTGAAATTCTATCGTAGTAAGGATTCCTAAATCTCCTGGGAGAGGGTGAGTTTTTTTAATCCCATGTAGGAAGGTTTCTTCACCACCGATACATCCCGACCATAATTTCGACGTCACTTCCACCGCACTGCTTATGGCCTCCACCCCATTACCCCATCGTTGACATTGCCTCTATCTTTAGCCTCCTGTGCTCCATATCTGGCCACACCATCACTGACCCTGCTTCCACCTTTGGCCCCCCCATCACTAATGCTAGCTCCACCTACGGCCACCCCACTGCTGATGCCACTCATATCACCGAACACCCCGCTGACGACGATGCCTCTACCACAGATGCCATTGGCAACCTTCAATTTGTTGATTTGGAGAATTAGGATCCGCATCCCTACCGAACTCGTTGATTTGAACAACTAGAATCCCATCTCATTGATAAAATACTTAAATAAAGACATGAAAATCAACCTGAAACAAGTCCCTAACTTTACTTCTATTTTAATCTCTAACAAACCCTACCATAATAATCTTATTCGAGTTTGATTAGGTCCGGGTTCAAGTAAATTTAACATCCCTACAGTAGTTTCATTAGTTATAATACAAAAAATAAGTGATAGGTGATTCTTTCACTTACCATGTATTTTTTTTCCGTTTTTTATTGTTTTACAAAACAAACAAGAATTTACAAATGCAAATTCTAACAGATTATAATAACCAAACACCAGACATGATTTAAAATCTCACAAAATGCAAATCCCGTGAGATACAAATCCTATGAGAGAATGCTAATCTCATGAAGAAAATCTGCAAACCAAACGGCTTCTTATAGTCTTCATGTTCAGAATCTAGTTTAATTGGATGGTCCTTGTGGGGCCGAACTAGGGATGCGAGAAGAGACTAGATAGAGTTTACGTGTGTTTTTCTAGAAAGGTTTTATATCATCTTATGTATATTTTACGCATCATAATACTTATAAGATTAAGACAAGTTTAAAAATCAAGAAATAAGATGAAGAATGAGAAGTAGTGAAATTCATACCTCCATTTAGTGAATAGAATAACCAAATATCCACTATGTGGTAATTTAATTGTTATATATATATATATATATAATTTAATCTTTAATTTTTAATATATATTAAAAGAATATGCTTAGACATAATCAAATTATTTTAAAATATTTTTTTATTAATTATATTTGGATAATACATGTATCCTTAATTAAATGGTTTTTCTAATTGATATATATCTTTATCTTTCATTAATATATATTATATATTAATAGAATAGGCTTATGACATCATTAAATTATTTTTTGAATATTTTTTACCAATTAGAATCTTTTATTTCAAAATGTCTTTAAATTATTTTTGGGACTTTCCCACTAATCATCTCTATTTATTTTCTAAAATAACTAACAACTATCGGTGCAAATATGTGAGTATATATATCAATTTTCTTTCATTCTTCTAATTTTCATGAATGTTTCTTGATTTGTTATTGATATATGGATTTATTATAAGTTTAAGATTTCTCACCATAAATATTTAAAATTTACATTGATAATTCCCGTGTTTATACAGGTGTATTAAACTAGTATATATATATATATATGTATATATATTAAAAGAATAGGGATTTTGATTAAAATTTCCTTTTAATTTCTATTTATTCCTCCCACTGCATAACTGTAAGATTTGTTTTCTTCTTTTCCGATCTTAACAATCATTCAAAGTTGATGGATCTTTGTGGTTTAGGCGTTATTATTTTCGATTCCGTAAGTTTAGAAATCGAGTTAAGATTCTGATTTTGTTTACGATATGTATTAGGGATTTAAATTAGTAGATTTGTAATACGAATTAATTAAAATACCGATTTTAACTAAACATTAAAGAACAGCTATGATTACGTACGTGATTATATCGGGTCAAAGTGTTGGTTTTGTATAATCATTATGATATTAATTGTAATTTCAGTAAAGGTAACTAATTTCTTGCCTTTATTTCCTTGTCATCTTATCTACTACTTTTTTGTAAAATTCACTACATTTTAACTTGATAATTCATAACTTTTGTGAACTTTGAGAGATGAAAATTTGTATCGCTTATCCGATGATTCGGGAGTTTTAAGTGACGAAGCTAAACTCCAAGAGAAAAATACATTTATCCTTATCTTTTCAGATTCGTTAAGAAATGAGTGTTTGCCCTTTGCTACTCGGTATTATACATAGACTATAGGTTATATATAGTAGCTAGGCTCGGGATCTTTGTCTTTTTAGGTCTTTTGTTTGATTCTTGAAAATCCATGAGTATGTGCATGATATTTTGCTTTCTATATGTTAAGCTCTTATTTAGATTTAGTTCAAAAATCCAATTGGATTTACTTAATTGGATCGGATTATATCGATCCATCCGAACGTACACCACTAGTTTTAATAGTCTCAAAATTCATCATATTACCATTTATGGGTCAGAAAAAATAAATTAGAAATAAAAATAGAGTAACAATACCTATACATATATTCGAATTTCGAGTCAGGTAATGAATTTTTTTCATAGATTCGAAACTCGATTAGAAACCAGTATAAACTTCCGAATCGAGTCCCAAATAGATTTGAAAACCAAACAAATCAATTCAAATCGTATTATTCGAATTTGGTTCAGTTCAAATTTCGGTTTTTACGAATCACATCCAAATATTTAATACTCCTACGACCTTACAATAATAAAATACACAACTATATTTCATCAATCACACTAAATTAACAATCACAGTTTTAAAACAAAGAAGAAGAAAATTAAAAACAAATTGCATACATGCTCGTAGCCTGGGTGATGAGCCTCGCCACTCATCATGAACATTTTCACGAGACTTGGAATGACTGCATGCATCTCAAGCTTGGCTAGGCACTAAAACGGTCTCGTCATAGTGCCATTGTGTTCGCTCTGTGGACTTTATTAACAAGAAACATTAAACGAGTAAAAATATAAACACGTACGTACTCCCTATTTATAAACGTTAATCATATTCTTGAACTACTCACCCCGAACCTTGAAGATTAGCTGTAACGCTTCTTTCTTGTGCATAGCAATATCCATTTCCTCTTCCATATTAATATTAACTGGATTCACGTCCTTTGGGAGGAACCAATTGAAATTGAGAATCAAAGAAGCTACGATTAGAAGAATCGTCTTTGAGGCAAATGGTTCTCCTGGACACATTCGTCTTCCCGACCCAAATGGTATGTACTCAAAGTCTTTTCCACCTTTATAACTGAATTTCTTCGTCGACCCAAGAAGAAATCTTTCTGGTTTAAAGATCAAAGGGTCATCCCAGATTTCGGGGTCACGGTTAATCGCCCAAACATTAACGAATAATTGGCTATTTTTAGGTATTTTGTATCCCATAACTTGACATGTTTTAAGAGCTTGATGAGGTAAAAGAATTGGCCCTGGAGGGTGCAATCTTAGTGTTTCTTTATAGCAAGCATCAAGAAACACAAGGTTGACTAAATCAGAATCTTTGACAATGTTTCCGTTGACTTTATTCTTGATTTCATCGACAGCCTTTTGCATGTCTTGTGGGCTTCTAAGAAGCTCTATGATAAACCACTCGATGGTCGAACTTGTACCTGTAATGCCTGCTGAAACTACCTCCTAAAAATAACAAAATGACCAAAAATGAGTACAAATTAAATTTGATTAAAAGACTAATTCATGATTGCCTATTAATGTCCATCTTTTGTAACTTGTGAAGAACCATAATAAATCAACTAAAAATATCAATCTCCCTTTTTAGACACTATATTTAGACACCAAATCATTTTCCATATATGCTGTAATAATTAAAGAAGAAGATTTGTGTATAACATTTATTTTTGTAACACACAATAAAATATGATTATTTAGACTATAATCTATATCTATATTACTATATAAAACACACAATACTCTCTCTACTTTTTACTATTCAAAACTTTTAAAATTCATTCAACAATACATCACCATCATTCTTTTTTATCTAAATTAATCTCATCCATTTAATATTTAACCATTTCTCTCTCCGAATTTACTTTAACTTTTTATTTATTTAAAATATACTTTCTCACTAACACATTTTCTTACACAAACACAATTATCCACCCAGATCAAATAATTTTTAAAATCTTATTAACTTCTCTCTTCTTATTTCATAAAAATAAATACCTTTTCTTATTTTAAATTTTTTTAGAATTAATAAAATATTTAATACAAATATAAGAAAAAATGAAAAAAACGGACATGTGGTTAAAAACTTTTTCGTGATATTGGATTGCGCAAATAGCATACTATTACATTCTTAAAATGACATGTTGCAAAACAGAAGCTATATATCGCCGCAGCATTGCGCGAGTACGATGATATTAGTTTTAAACATGTGGATGAGAAAAATAGATAGTAGGTTTGAAAGAACATAATAGTCATGATTGTTGTGTGTGTCAAAACAACGTTGTATACAAAATCACCTAATAATTAATGACAAAATATATGTGTACAAAGTGTCACTAAAACTCTGATTGATATTTTTAGTTTTTACCGACACTTTTGTTGGGGAGAGAGAGAGAGAGAGAGAGACCTGCATCATTAGATTAATCTGGTGATTATCAAACCCTTTTCAATCAAAACATGGGTGAAATCTTTGACACTTGAAGACGAAGAAGCAACATCACTACTTCCATTTCTTTTCCTCTCAAGAATGTCTTTCCACATACCCCCAAGCTCTAAATCAATAATATCCATTACATCTTTATACCATTTTCTTAAACCCCATTTACCCAATCTCGGGTACATATCAGACAGCAATGGCATACCGCCCAATACACCAAGACGTATTAATGACTTCACAGCACCCGCACCAACACCATTCCCCTCAAAATCCACAACATCACTAGACAAACAAGTGTTGCTAATGATGTTCAAAATCATCGCTGATAGAACATCTTTTATCGTCACTTTCTCACCCGTTTTCGACCCCAAATACTTCACCATCTCCGTAACCTTACTCTCTCGCATCTTCGCTCGAGTTTCCAACGCTTTGTTCGCAAAAAGCTCTGTTTGATACATGTTTCGAAGGTGTCTCCAACCATCGTCGCATTTTTGTGTAAACGCAAGACACGAGTTTTGAGTTGTGGGTTCGAGAAACCGTGATACGTTCCGGCCCGAGAGAGCCTCGTCGTGGGTCTTGAGGATCTCGTAAGCTGCTTCGGCCGTTGACCCGACGATGACGATTTGTTGACCAAACCTAAGAGACATGAGTGGTCCGTGAAGTTGAGCCATCTTGGCTAGAC